>JAUMHL010000030.1:4659105-4674035 GCA_032362345.1 Sandelia bainsii
ATGAGGAAATCACCATTGCATGCTTCTACTTAAATGCCCTACTTTCATGATATAATATCACTGTAGTGTTAACTTTTCACGTTTTCCATAAATTTCACCCGAAAGCCAAATATCCCTAACTTCTTGTGAGTAGTGTATATACAATACAGTCACATCTCTTTATCCCCAAATGCTATCTTAAATATTCATGTTGCACTCAAGCTGTTAATTCTTACTCACAACATCAGAACTTCATTATTTGCAGGAAAATCTAATGCAATTATTACTGATTAATGTTTGTGCTCATTCATTATAACATCTGCAATTAAGATACAATTGTGAAATTACTGCCTTGCACTGTGGTCCACAGCTCTGAAAGCACAGGCTAATTGTTAATTTAAACAAAATCATATTAGAAGCCCAACTAATATTCCAAGCAAAAAACATTGCAGGTTAAGCTTAGGCACATTCACACACCTGTTTGCCCTGCAGCCAGCCACTCAATCAACATGCGGTTGCTAACTATCAATCCTTCAGCTGTGTACCAACAGAAATGTAGAGCCTTCAGCAACATCTCATGCCAAGAAAATAAGCACAAAAGGAAGAAAAATGGACCAGAGTGTAAATATTAATTATTATTTTATGGATACTCTAATCTTCTGTATAATGGAAAAAGTTAGAAAATGCAAAGGGGGAGAAGTAGTGATGTGATAAGTGGGTGAGAGAGACATTGTCACTGTCTATTGTGCACTGTCATACAAAGAACATTTTGAATATTATGACACATTAAGGGTCTGCTTAACCTGGCCAAATTAAATAGCACTTGATTTGAGAATCAGTTTCTCACCAGTTCCATCCGTCATTGCACCCATTTAATTAAATAACTGATAGAAAACTCATCACGGAAAGGGACAGATATGAATAGAGCAAGAATATCTTGTGTCACTCACTTGTCCTGGAGCTGAACTCTGTGACCCCAGTTCAGAGACCTGACATGGTTTTGAACAGCTTCTGCCATGGTGGCCCTGGAAAAAACACACACACAATAATATTACTACTACTTCAAACAAACTAACACTTCAGAGGGGATACTCTTAAAAGATTTTTCATAATGTGCCTACATTTGCTACTTTGGCTGTGTGACCTTAGAGGTACAGTTGAATAATGTGAATCAAAAAAGTAAAGAAACATGCAAATGTGTGCAAGTCGATGCAAGTAAGCGAACTGACTCCTAAAACAAGCACTCTGGAAGTTGAGTCATGTCAACTGGATTTCTTTCTTGTTAGGTTGAAGCATTTCACTACTCATCCAAGTAGCTCATCTTCAAACTGAAGAAGCTGCTTGGATGAGTGGTGAAACATTTAAACCTGAGTTCTTTACTTTTTTTTGACAAGACTCAACTGGCAGATAACTTGGATGACCTGGATGACTGAGAATCTTCACTGACCTAAAACAATCAATGTACCCCAAAATTAAATAGCCACTAGATGGTGCTGTTGAACTATTATTTCTCTGTAATGATATTTAGCATGAGGATTACTTCTCAGAACATTATATTTGGGTTAAACCTACCAGTCATGGCAGACTGGGCCTGAGATCTGCCAGCCATACTTCTTAGCGTCTTTGACTGCAGTGCCAAGTAGAGCAGCCTGATGCATAAGCTTCTTAGGAATGCAGCCAACATTAACGCATGTACCACCAAGACCCCATTTGGTACCTGTTCGGTAAAAGCATTTCCAACACACTCAACAATTATATCTCAGAAACTATGATTAGTGGTTTAATGTCTAGTGGAAAATGGAATTTGACACGGAAGGTTTAGTAAAATGTAAATTACCTTTAACAGATGGCTCCACATAATCTAAAACGGCAACCTTCTGTCCCAGCTGTGCCGCTGTAAAGAGCGTATTGTAAGTGTATTATTAAATAGAAATCACAGTGCAAAGAATAAAATTACATGCGCTTCAGAAAATCTCACCTTCTTTGGAACAGGCAAGTCCTCCTGAGCCCCCACCAATAACCACCAGGTCGTAGTCATACTTCACTACATGAGAATAGTAAATGATTAATAAAAAAAAACAAAGCAGAAATTTTGTAAATAATAAACACACATAACACATTCCTGCCGCGTTTAGCTCATATGCTAATTTTATGTACTGGTCTTTCACTGTGCTGCTTCATTATGCAACTCAACTCACCTTATTTACACTATCAATTTTAATTTAACCTTCTTCAATCTTAAAGAAGGTTTTTGTATCATTCCCATTAGCCTATATTATTCCACCATAGTACCTAAGGCTGCTTACAGCTGGTTTGCTGTTCTGCTTATCAAAATGCGTCACTTGAGTGAAATGAATTTAGACTTTTTTTTTTAATTTATCACCACATAGAACAAATATGGGACGAACAGAAAGCAGAAAGTTGCAGTTATGTATTCCTCAGTAATGTAAGTTTAACCACCTTGCCTCTTTCTCCAGGTACTGACAAAGCTGTTTGTTAAACACCAGTTAAGTTGTTCTAAGTGAAGTGAATCTAAGTCATAGTAATTAACGGGTAAAATAACCAGTAGGTCCACTAAAGTTACTGGTTTGTAAGTTATCGACACAACCGCCACCAACCAGTAACTTACCACCGTTCTGTTCTCGGCATTCACACGAAATATTTAATATTTATTTTACCTGTTAGGTTTCTTGTTAAAACATGCAAATAATTAGTCCTTTTCCACCGGTGCCTGCCTTTACAGAAAGCAGCCATGTTGTTATGATAAAAGGACCCTGACCCGGCAGGTGGTGGCTAGAGAATTGCCTGAAAAAAAAAAGCGTCACTTTTTGTCTTCTAAAGGTTATCAAAAAATGTATCGATAAATAACATTTAGTTTACTTTATATAAAAATTTAGATACATATAATGGAATATATTCAGATTAAAATAAATATTTACGTGCATTATGCATGAAGATATGGGAAAATAACACAGTTGTATTTACTAAAGGCAATAAAGCATTTCACTAAATGCTTCTGTAAATGGCCTACAGGTCTGTTCATCTATTCATTTAGATTGTGGCATAAAGTTACACCTTTTCCTGTATATAATTCAAATAAATTATGTGCCACGGCAGGAAAAACTAGTAACTGACAATATTAATGATGTCTGTACTATGACTCTGAAATGTAGGCTGTTAAAAGGGTGTGGCCTATATATGCTGCATTAACACAACACAATGTAATAATAAGCCAGAATTGGTGAAGAGGCTTTTGAAGACATTTTACCAGTTGTCAAAAATTCAGAAAACTGGTTCTTGTGATGCTCAGCACTGCTGGAGCTGGAGGGAATTTAATGTTTTGTTGAAAGAATAATTACAACAATTCTTTGCTTGGTTATGACACCACCACACTACTGTATTCACTGTATTATACTGCATTATAACACACACAACACAGTTTTAGTTAATAAAGCACTATGCAATGTTATTTCCAAACCAGGGCAGAAAAGCCACTGAGAAATAGAGAAAGATTCACCTTGTTAGGAATGGAAAGGTTGGCTGGGCCACCCAAGTAACAGAAAAACACATTCTCTCATTTGCCTGTAGTAGTATGTCATCATGTAAAACTAGGCTTTACACTTGCATATCTGCGTCCATTGAATAACAGTTATTTCTCCATAAACAATGTCCTTCCCATACTCAACACTTAACATAACAACTATTTCCTTGGTTGAAAAGAAGCTCCAGTGTAAACTGTTTTCTGTGAGCACAACAAATTAAATTCTGTTTTTGTAATATGAATGAACTGACCCTTTAAAATTCTGGGGTTGAAGTAACGAGCACTGAAGCCTCTAGCAGCTGCTATAATGATATAATGATTTACACCTTGAATGTTACTGTAAATAAATTTTTTTTAATAAAATAAGACACACTGACAGGCAACAGGTTCTTTCCAGGCATGATTTATTGAAAACACACCAAATTTATACTCTACAAACCAGTATTTTTCCGTTATGTTTAACAAGCGTAATATTTGCCTCTGGGTATTAGTAAAATTAACATAATACATTCTGTCACTGTGGCATCGCTTCTGCTCCCTATCAAAGCATGAACAACTTTACTCCTCTAGGAAATCAAAACTGTTTTTCGAATTACTCTAATTTTTAAAAGTTTATAATACAATGTAATAGGCAAGGCAGAAACCCACCAACAGTCTAAACTACTTGGATTTGGGGGGGAAGGTGGGGCAAAAGGAGTGCAGATTGAATGAGTAAGTTGAGTGGAGGACAAAGGTCGAGAGGGGAAAGGGAGGGAGAGGTGAACAGACAGGATGGAGGGACGATAGTTGAAAGGGAGGAATAAAGTTATATAAAACACACTTTTTTTTATCTACCATGGAAAAGGTTAAGGCACATGATAGGTACAAACACATCTGCTACTGAGTAGTACAGTTACTTTATATTGACGGTCTTGAATCAGTTATATCTACACAGGTAGGTTTGTTTGATTCGACGTGTGTCCGTGTCCTGCATTTGTTTCACAGCACAGTTGCTTGGCTCTTTATTGTGTAAATGTACATTTTGTTGCACATACACATAAGCAAAACCCCCTTTATTGAATGCATGTAAATACACCTTCAGATCCTTTGGTTGTGGTACCGCGTAGTGCAGTAAGGAATCGACAGTCATATGGGTCTTTGTTGCAAGGGTTCAGTATTGTCCAATGAAAGTACACATGTCTGAGGACACACAAAAGGGATGCTGGGTATTATTGGAATTTTTTTTTTAACTCTGAAATTAAAATTTATACAGTAAGCTTTTTTTGTAGTTTATTGAGTTTACCACAACTTACATCTTTGTAAACACTGTGTAAAATATGCAAGCTTTATAAAGTCACATACGTCACAAAGAAAAGTCAGACTTCAATGCAGGCACATGCCGTTTTGCCTTGATGACGCATGAGTGAGACCAACATGTCTTTCTGTCTCCTGTTCAAGCTGAACCAGGAGGCAGACTGAGGCTGGAAAAGAGACTTTACACAGTACCACTGCATCTTGAGTGCAGTCTCACCAAGCAAGAGAAAATTGGCAACATGATTCTGTATCTCTGCTTTTCTACATCTCAACTGCCCACGTTGTAAAAATATATACTATATGATCAAACTTCATGATTTGCTTTTTGTACAGTGTGATGCGGTTCTTTTATTTTTGTTGAACATCCAGATGCACTTATTTTCTTCTGTACACCTCTTCCTGCACATGAATGAATTAGTTAATATCCAAATGACACCACAAAAAAGAAAAGAAACCAGCTGGCACTTTGAAACAATATAAACATCTGTACAGATTTTCTTTTATGTCATGCTCACAAATGAATATTTCTCTTTAAGATGCACCAGTGAAGGAGGAGGGATCAGGGCTGGACCCTAAACTTCATGGGGAGGAAAAATGAAAAGACTTCTATTAACATTGCAATCTCTTGTCAATCCCAATACCTCTGTCTGACCTCTGACCCCATGAACCCTCCAGAGTGCTATTTCAAAGATGCAGGTGCTGCCAGACAACATGTATTCATCGGCGTTAGAAAAAACACTGTAGATAAACCTTTCTGTGTAACTTTTTTTTGACAAATACAAAATATAAATAGGTGATCATCGGCGTAACTCGACACTATTTGACACACATTTAAGTTACGTGGTTATGTCTTGCTTACAAATATGGTGAGCCTTTATCAAATGAGATGTGCTTTCCAAACAATGTGATATTAATATACAACTAAAAATCTGTAATTTTTTGTTTGTTTTTCCTTCATTTTTCAGTTTTTTTCCTTTTGTCCCTAATATACATTTATATAAAAGCCAACAAAAATAAAAATGCTTTTAAACCCTTTCAACAAAAGAACAATCTTCTGCCTCTTTTCAAAAACACAAATCTTTTATAAACAAAATGCCTTATATCCTCTTTAATAAACATCATTGACAAAGAACAATCAACCAGAAAACTCAAGGAACTGCGTCGCTACACCGCCTGAGTGGTTACACATGTAACCACAGCTCTGTGAGTGAGGGTCAACATGCCACTTGGCTCATTCATGTTGACCATGATGAAACAAAGTCTCTGTTGCTTATGTTCATTTCCATTTTAGCTTTTTCAATTCAGTGTGACCAGAAAGTAAAACTCCATCATATGTACACACTATGTCACTTTCCATTCTCCAGACCACAACTTGCGGACTCCACACTTAATAAAATGTAAATCAATCACCTGTTAGCAACTATTGATTTCAGAGCATCTCAGTGCAGTTTTTTTGTTGTAGTTGTTGAAAAAACACAGTGAACCAAATGGATTGTAAGTCTGTGAGATCAGGCTCCTCAGAGCACATTTTTATCCCCTATGCTACAGCGTTTCTCAGCCTTGACTTCCCTCCTGTTGCATTTCCTTTCTTGTGTCCATCCCATCAAACCGAAAATGTACATTCAGTGACCTTAAAACACACCAGTCCAAACCTGTTCACATCAAAATACCAAAGCTTGACAACCAAATGAAAGTAAAATTCCCCAAGACCCACCAATACTGAACTTTCATTTGACACAGGTTTCCTTCCAACACACGTTTCTCTTCCATTCACTTCTTTCACTTTGCTTTGACGATCTATCCATTTCTTCACCAGCTCCAGCCTCTGTCTGTTTGTTCAGTCCATCAGTAGAGCTCAACAACAGTCAACACTGTAAAATTCACATGATGTCCAGTGGGAATGTAAATATGAGAAAGTAGTACAAGTAGTCACTTTTTATTCTTTTCATTTTTTTTCAGAAAAGCATGAGAATGCTGGCTGCTTTAGTCGCTGTTGTGATCTTTTTTTTTTTAAATGGTCTTTTCTGTACAAAGTCCAACTCCAAACGTGTGAAATGGCAGTGGTGATATGAGAGATCCTCCTCTAGCTGGGGTGGTGCACTGTTGCCATTTTAAGCCTGAAGTACACAGAGAAAAAAAATGAGAAATACATGTTTTCAGTTAGAAAAAAAAGCTATAGTCCAAAATCTACTACTACAAAAAACAACATCCAGCCTGACATATGGTGACTTAAATACTATACAGTGATTTAAATGATAAGTTTGACAATACTATATATATTTGTTATTGTCTACAAATCCCATGAAATTACTTAAATCAGAATGCATTCGTCCGTTCAGCAAAACGTCCCCAACCCTGACTAGGCACTCTGCCCCAAGCACATTTGTTCCTACTGAAGACCTACATTTTCTAAGCTGCACCAAACCCATTATATGCTTATATGCTTCCTGCCCAGCACTTGACAGTCAGTGCTGCTGCAGCTGGTGAACACGGTAAAGGATTCAGTAGCTAAAACACCAGATTTTGATGTGTATCAAGGTACCTGTTATAATATTATTTAATATGTTTTTCCTACAGCTTGTTGAACAAAATAAATCATGCAGTGTTAAAAACAGCTTAACCACAGCAAGTGCATTTACTGAGGGCACTGCAGCACCTTCACCACCATGGCTTATATATTTGATATTTGTATTGTTACTGATATGTTTTTCTGACGTGTAACGGTCATCTGCAATATCACACATGTCACTTAAACAGCACTAAATAGTGCATTTGTTGATTTTCAGCTGCTGATTCACACACACACTTCGCATGTCTGTAATTAGACCTCTATGTTTGAGTAGTGAGGAATAAGCTATAACAGTCATTGGTTATGCAAACATATCTTGTTATTGCCATTGTTCTTTTTTTGTGTTATCATGAGATTTGTTGACAATAGAAAATTAAAGAACATCACAAGGAAACACAGTTTACATTCAGTGGATGTACAACAGATAGACTAGACACTTTTTTAAAATTATACTTTATACTTTATATACGGTACTTAAAGAATTACTGTCACTGTCAACAAATACTTCATTTATGTCAGTCCAGGTGGCAAATGGAGGAAAGAGCCAGCAAGACAGATGCTTAATGTGCAGGATGGAGTCCTGAGCGTGATATATGAAGTAAAAATGACTTACCTGATTGTTCATTCTCACTATTACCTGTAGCTGATTTTTATTTAAGTGGCAAAATTACAATCAATACCACAGATCATACCACTTTATCTCTCAAGTATCATCCTGTGATGTATTTCTAATGATTATGCTGTAGATGGAGATGAAAGAATTGAACGGGTGGCCACTGACAAAGATGAGATAAGAAGATGACAATGAAGATAGCGAAATGTGACAAGAGGCCTCTGGCACGGGAGAGGACCACAGCAGTGAGGAGGTGGCAAAAAGAGATAGAAATGCTACAGATAGGACTATGGAAACCACTGAAGCTCACCCAGATAAGCTTGCAGCTTTTGCAAACAGCATGCACTGCGATATTAAATATATAATATAAATAGTGGGTCAGTCAAGAAGCAAAGCAAAAAGTATTACAGGTTTCAATTTTTTTGTTCTAATACAAATATTTCTAATAATCATATAATTTTAGCTGTAGTTATCTCAAACTGAGAAACAGTTTTATATATTTTTATATATATATATATATAAAAGGGATAACTGAGTCCCTGGAGGATCCGTGTGGAGTGCAGAAGATTGATTCTCCTTAGGTGTACATTTCAATCACCTAGCTTCACTGAATTGTAAACTCAGAGCATCTTCTTTGTGCATTACTAAGTGAGCATGTAAATGCTGTATAGACTGTTGTGTTGATCACCGCTCAAGTGGCAAATTTGGGTTTTTGCAGTGGTAAATTAATTACGGGATGCATTAAAGCACTCTTAGAATATCAATTGACCATTCACTAAGCTCTGCCCACACTAGTTACTGTTTCTATCCTTGTCAAGCTTTCTGTTCTCACCCAGCACATAATGCTATTTATTATAATAGTGACGGCAGATTTATCACTAAGCTTTTATTCTTAACAACAGCAGCCATCAAACTCTGCTAAAAGACTGGGATTAAATCTGGGTATCTCAGTCACCTGTGAGCAGCCTCACCAGGTGATGATTAGCTGCTTACTTTTAAAGTCACACACTTTTAAGATGGAGACTATCAAGCATGTTTGGCGATGGTACCAGTCAGGTACTGCACATTTGTGTAACCCCCACAAACTTGTTGAGCTAATACTATGCTCCTTGTCTTTGGATGTAACACTCATAATTGATGATTGTAGCTTATATGAATTATTGAAATCCTACATATATTCAAGATTTTAAAAGCCTAACGATAATTTTCAATTGAACTGCAATTAAATGGTGAACAAGACCAAATTCTTCAGCTGACAGCTCTGGGTGCAGGACGACAGCAGGTCTACATGATACAGCATGAGGGTGAAAGAAAACAGGCAGGAACAATGAACAAATGGGGAATAAAAAGCATGCTACAATCCAATGTGAAAGGTACAGGCTGTTATTGTTGTTTGCGTTTTTATTTTTCAGACCTACCATGCATGCATTTAGACCCAGGAGTCAACAGGCTGGGGCTTAACATCACAAGCGTCCACCAGACTGACCGCAGGCCTGTTACTCCTTATATAGTGTTTCCTATTTGTGTCATTCTGTGGCCACAAGAGGACGGGTTAAAAAAGCACAGCAAAACAAAAGGAGATCAGTACATTTTACAAATACGCTCCCACATACACACATGCATCCAGGATCAGAGAAGCCAGCGTTAGTTCCCTGCTTGGACAGTTTGGAAAGAAGTCAGAGTGAGTACAAAACGGAATACCAACACATGCAAATGAAAGAGGGAGAGAGCAGTTTCAACCGTCAAGTTGCATTCAAAGTGGACAGAACACCTCTGGGAAGTACAGACTGCAGACTTAAGACAGCTTTGGAGTAACGGTAGCAGGCCTGTACACTCTAAAGAGAAATTCAGCTCTGTGATTACACCTGTCTATGTCTTCCGAGATGGTAAAAGTACCTGCTCTTTCAAGACGTGACAGTCTAACTTCAGCTTTAACTGTTTTTTGGAGTATGTGCCAATGGATTATTAATGCTTCTAGTTTACTGCTATATTAGCTGCACTATTTTATGCTAAGATTTGCACAACTATAGGATAGGATTTTAACTGACACTGTCTCTGAGTTTTGACCTGCATGATGAAGCAGATAAATGATCACCTTACACTTGGTACACTTTTACATTTTACACCACTTAAAGCGAAGTTTATTTTAAAGCATCAAAAAAATATACTACAAAAAGTACATGAGAGTCATCTGAGCCATGTGTGACATCCCCTGAGGTCATTATCCTGTGATTCCTCTTTGAGGCTGGATTGTCTGACAGTAAATAAACCGTATAATCAGCAGACGACCACTTAATAATGCAGCAGTCTGTTCATTGTCAAGGCAAAGGTCGTCCCCGTAAGGAGCGCTTGTTGGCAGTTCTTTTAATCAGTCTCAGATTAATTACTTTACAGACGCTGTAAAGCTTGCACTGAATTAACTGGTGGCTCTCAGATCTGAGGCTGTTCACAGCACTGAGCTGCAGCGGGCAACATTAAGGGAGAATGACAACTTCCAGCCTCTTTAAAGAACCAAAAGGATTAAAAGCCTTTAATGAGGACCACCACCGAAAACACGGAGAGAGAGAGAGAGAGAGAGAGAGAGACAGAGCGAGAGGACATGTGATAATACTTCAATGAGACATCATTATTTCATCCTCTATGCCCTGGTCCCCCAGGAGATCAGAAGAGGTCTGACTGTACCTTTAATGGCTCCCGTTCTGTCAGGTCCACTGAGCCGTCGCCTGTCTTGTATTTGCAGTCCTTGTCCCTCTGGTCAATGGTGGAGTAACCATCTAATGAGGTCAGAGAACACAGATCAGCTAATTCCTCACCATCCTTGATTCAAACCCTGACAAATCATTCATAGTGAGTGTTGTTTTAACCTGTGTTCAATGACACAAAGACTTTCTGCACAGGAACATTCATGAGAGAACCAGTAAAGTTGCTGGACACAGAAATGCCAACTATGCCTGCACATTCTTAGTTTGTACTTGTCTCAATTTTCTGGCACTCATGTTATTTACCACCAAGATATGTCTAAAACAAACCAGATGATGTCCTTGTAAGTGTTTTTTGACCCTGTGCTCATAAAATTAGAAATGCACTATAGCATGCTCTTGCTCATGGCCAGCGTGGCACAGGAGGTCAAGTTTACCAGTGTCATCCCTGTGCAATACTCCAGAATACATGCAGGATGTAATAAATGTTAGTATTGTAAAAATATTTGATCAGACAGAGTTGACTAGGATAGGTCACACAGATACAGTAAGTAAAACATGTATTTTAAATGGCACTGACATTTATTGGTTAGGCTGAACCAGTCATATCTAGTATTTATTGTAATAATAGAAACCTACTATGAGAACGGTAAATGTATATCATTATGGGTAAGTCATTTATTAATTTTGGAATCATTTAGTTTAATTTATTTTCTTGCATTTTGCATTGAAACTTAAAGAGCAGGAGTATATGTTTATAAATTAATTATTACATTTAAATATTAAATTCCCTTCCTCCCCATTTAAAAATATCTCTCTGCTAGGTGAACTCCTCCATATCACATCATCTGGAGGAGATGGTCAGTTCACATGACGTCATCTGTCATCCAGATGACTAGAAGCAGAGAGAGATATTGGAATATAAATACCAGTTAAATACATGCTCTTTGAATATTTCAAAAAGAAACTTAAAGAAACTACAATATGTCATCGTGAGTGATGGAAAACAGCCGCGTGTCCTAGGAGTCCTCCATGCAGTCCTACTTTGAGGTTGGACTGTTTTTTAGGCCTAGTTTCACTTTCAGCACAATTCCTAGGAGGGATTTTTAGATGCTTGATAAATTCAGGCCCAGAGGCTTGGAGGTAAACCAGCGTTATATACCCCAAGAGGGTGACTTTGGGCAAGAGGTTGAAAAAAAATGTATTACCACTAAAAAGTTATTTCTCCTTGGCAAAAAATCTTATTCTGTTTATCACCCCCAAGAGCTAAACATCTTTCATGAACGTAAGAAAAGGACATATGTCAAAGTTGCAGTTCTATATTTCTATAACAGCAGGATTATTTACTTTGATGAACGTCCAGCAGAGGAAATCTGTTGTATCATTTGTTAAGAGTGTATTTATTATGCAGTAAGTGACGAACCACCCACATCCTTTGGTGTTGAGAATCTACCGTAGGCCCAGCTATGTACAAACATCTTATCAAGAGAGGGGTCTTGCATATCGCATCAAAGACTGTCATGTCTAAAGCTCGGTCCAAAGCTGTCATACCGACATCAGAGTGTTTCTCAGATTTAATAAAAAAAACATCTTGGCAATGTTTAAAGAGCGCAGAAAAGATGTAGAATCAAAGGACACTTCTTTGGCTAAGGACGATCATGCAGTCTGGCTCTTACCTGGACCCAGCTCATCCATAGGTATCATATCACCACTGCCACATTTCCTGGTGCCTGAAAAGCATTCATATACTATTTGTACAAAAGCGGTACACAAACAAACTGAGTCACTGAGCCAAAACGCTGCTGCTTTCCAGGGTAATGGTTTTCGGCCAGTGGTTGAATAATGCAAACTGAGAGTGGGCAGGCATGAGCACTGTGATTGATGTGCATGGATGGATGCAAAAAAAGGGGGCAGAAGGCCAAAAAATTTGGACTTTAAACTGCTGCTATGCTATTGACTCCTCTGTCAAAGAGATGTTTGTAGTTGGGCCAATGTATAGCACAGGCCCCCCTCCCTCCCTTACATATACTGCTGCTGTTATAAAAAAAAACCTCCATCAAAGTTTGGTGACTGTAAAGATCGCTATATACACTTACTTAAGAGTGGAGGAACTTTCATTATCCCTGACCTTATTATGTCAATTTAAAACCCCTGATAAAAATGAAAAATAGTTCAGCTACATTTCTTTATGTTCCTCAAGCAGCAGTTTAACAGCAGCAGTATAGCCCCATCTCCTATTTAATGTGCATTACTTTTCACCCCTATGAGACACCACACAGGGGATGACAGTAGTAATGTGGTAAAGCATGATGCTCCAATATAGCCATGAAAAATACACACATGTCCTCAGCAAGTGGACACACACACTGATCCATATGCTGGTTTTCAGTAGCTGTTAGTATTTTGTTCAAACCTGTTTTGAGGACTATAAAGGTGGGATACTCCATGTCAGGACAGTATTATTTACTGGTTATAAGTATTGTTATATTCTATAGATGTCTTATTCTTAAAAAAACAACAACAACAAACCCATCCTACTACTGTACTGTGTTTACCAAATAAATATTCATCCTGGACTATTCTCTAATCCCACCTTCTTGGTCCTTGAAACTGGTGAAAACAGCAACAATCCCAAACACAGACACTTTAACTGACCTTGGTTCTTCTCCATCAGGGGAAGAGTGGTGTCGTCGTAACCTGGCTTGCCGTTCTTAGTTGCTTTAGGGGTGGCCGTCACCGTGGGCTGGGAGATAGGACAGTGCAAACATGCCCGTGAACAGAGCATCATACAGCACAGGTAGATGTAGAAGAGAGAGAATTAATTCTCTCTTAACGCCAGGTTCATATTGTGAGGAAATAAAGATTTTTTTTCAGGCTGTCCAACAAATAGTGGAACATTTATAAAGTCTAATGTCACAAAGAGTGCACGTGTTAACAATGGCGGGTTTTAAAAATGGAACATCTCTAATACCTTAGTTCACGCAAAGACGGTATTTAAAAAAAATGTATATGGAGATTTACTAGCTCTCCAATTATTTTACAGTAGGAATGTCTATCGATGCTGATAATACAGTTGTCATACCTTAACTGTCTTAGTTAGACACCACATTAATGATAAAGCGGTTAAAAACTTTGTGTCTCTAAACATACAAATAATATTTTTAACAGACTCATATTACAATATCAATATTTCACATCTTTCTACTGTGTGTGAAGGACATTTCACAAGATTATAGCTCTGTACCTGGAAGTGGCTCTTGTTCCAGCCGTCCTTGGTCAAAGCGTTCCTCAGGTCCTTATAACTCCACACTGTCTGCAGCACGTGGGAGGCTGCCTTCGTTTCGCGAGCTGATTGGCTGAGGGGGCCACAAAAAGGAATAAGAAACAGAGGAATTAAAATCAGAAACTCTGTCTAACCCCAAAACAGCGGCGACTGCGTGTTCTACAGTAGCACATTGCTGCTACTGCAATCAATCTCATCATCTGTTCAAAGACGTCGAGTCCCTTCAGTGACTTCCAAGTCTAGTTTTTAATTCATGGCCAGATGAATGCACATTTCCTTTTATTAGCTACCTCTGAGCCACCAGTATTAGTTTCATGTGTGTGGGGGCCTCACTTCAAATAAAGTTAAACTCAGAGGAGTGACAGGAAACTCATGTTTTTGAACTGTGAATGAAATGTGCATGTTGATGCTAGTTAGAGTGACTCTATGTGATTAGTACTTCACAATGTAAGGATGATCCTTCATCTTAAAATAAAAGGGTGGCGTGGCGCAGACGCCCCGTTATGGAGTGGTTGTGGTAATGTATGATATCGCTTGTATTATTGTTGGTTGCTGAGTAGAGCTTAGAGGAACAGTTACACTTGTAAATGCAGGAGCTTGAGAGGCACCCCCCACACACACACACACAACAGTGCCCTCCAGTTCTAAAAGCCTATTAATTAATGTGCGGTGAGTAGTGATGTGCGTGGGCTCAGGCTTGTTAGAGTACAGTGCTGTATGGTACTGCAGTAGCCATTAGAGACACATCACATTATCCTCCCTGAGTATAAAGTCTCATCATGCAAATAGCAATCAAGGTCATACTGTAATTATTACATTTATAATTTCTCCATGGTGTACCCACATGTCTGTGACTGACCAAAGATAACAACATAGACAGGTACATCTCAATAAATTAGAATATCATCAAAAACTTAATTAATGTCAGTAATTTAATTCAAAAAAGTGAAACT
>JAUMHL010000030.1:4674135-4702997 GCA_032362345.1 Sandelia bainsii
TTTGGGGTTTTCATTTGCTTTAGGCCATAATCATCAAAATTAAAAGAAATAAACGCTTAAAATGTATCAGTCTGTGTATAATGAATCTATATAACATATGAGTTTCACTTTTTTGAATTGTGTTACTGACATTAGTTAAGTTTTCGATGATATTCTAATTTATTGAGATGTACCTGTACATGTCAAAAAGTATCAACTGTCTACAATTTACTGGACACAGTGAGTATTTAGGTAAAAAAATACTGTGATAAATACCCAGGATCAACAAAATGTATGTACAATCACCTAGAAACAGTAGTAAAGCAACATCAGTTAGAGTCAATGTACTGTGATGAACTGCATACATAAAGCCTTACCTGGTCCTGTTGATGGCAACCAGCTTCTCTATGGCCTGAGCCTGGATGAGAGAGCGGGCATTTTCAGAGCTGTCTGTGACGATCTCATGGATGGTGTTGAGGATGGCGACCACAGTGTCCTCCTCGAGGTTTTTGGCTGGCCGCTGCTGACCACTGGGCAGGTTGCTCACCAAGTCCCGCATGGCGTAACTTCCTATAAGGTGACGTATTTCTTTAAGGTTAACCAGGGGAAAGTGCTCAAATAATAATGTTTTATATTTTAATAGATAAAGTATACCGATTAAGTCCTTGTTGCGGCGGTCGATGGACAGGTTGCGTAGGGCGATGGCCACAGCTCGGACCACCTTGTCAGAGTCTGAGCGCAGCAGCTCCACCAGGATGGGTAGACCTTTCTCCTTACGCACAGTGGCTCGAATATAGTTGGACCACTGGAGACAGACAGAGTGCAATGTGTGACTGCTTTTTGTAATTTCAACCTTTGACCTGTAGGGTAGGCTGTGTAAGTATTCATTAACATCAGCACCCTGTTTGACAATCATGCAGACCTGTAGATTCCCATCTAGGAAAAACCCAGCACAACCACACTCCAAAGGAAAACATACACTGGAGGAATCCAGCTAACTTCTATCACACCAGATGGAGGGGAGAACATTTTTGACACATGTCCTCATGTTCGTACACACACGTACACATCCCATACATGCACAGACTCTCAGTCATTCACTCAGTAACTACAAGTCACACAGCATTGCTCCTCTGTCCTGACTAATTCACAACATTTCACAGTGCAGCTCTGAGTGGACATGTGATATAATTTGTCTTAATTTAAACATCAGTAGATTTAGTTCTCACATTTTGTAACATGAAACATTAAGTTTGACATAAAAGGGTTTCTCCTCTAAGCATTGATACCCCAAGAGATGTAATTAAGCAGTGGACAGGCACAGTTTAACCACCAGGTGGCAGTAGTGTGCCTTGAGAGTTAGATCAAGTCAGTGGAACTAAGCAGTAGCAAAGAATGAGGAAAATTTTAGGAGCAGCACAGATACCCTCCCAGGGAGCAGGGACTTGCTTTTTGTCCACCTACCAGATGTGACAGAGTAATGTGTTAACAGCTCCATAGGTTCCTGAGTCTGACCATGCATCCTGATCAGCTTCAACAGGGAAAATTCACCAAAGGAAGGAGAGATTTCTTCTTAAAATGTGCACCTTTGCTGAAAATCAGTACTACTGAATTATTCACAACACTAAGTGAGTGAGGCTGGGTGCTAATTCATGAAACTAAAAGAAATCAGAAGAGTTCAGGGTTTTTTTTCCCTCCCGAGCTACAAAGCCTCTGTGCTGCTGATGAATTCAGAGGACCAAGGACGTGTTTACTGTTGGACACATGGGTGTTAAGAGAAGTGCTGCCATGATAGTGCTGCCGTGAGCTGAATACAGCCAGCTTGCTGAAAACATAAGTGACCAGTCTTGCCTGAGGTGGTGCGTGCAAACAGGCAACTGACAACTAAACGTCCCTGTTGATAATTCCCAGCCTCTCTGCAGCTCCACAGTTGCTCCAATTGGAATAAAAGTCTGAACCTGGCTGTATAGGTTCATATATCATCTCCTCCTCAGAAGTAAACATCTACCAGAGATGAAACTGTGTGTTCGTTGGTTATCTAATCCTTATTTAATCATGTAATTCTACTGAAGAGGATGGTCCTGACCAAGAAAGATATTAATAATTATTATTTTTTATTTACCTATTATTAAAATGTTTCTAATCACATTGAAATTTCTCTTTCCCATTCACAAAGAGCACAGTGATATTTAGCTTTTTTCCATGTTTTCAGTCCCCATCTTGACAGTTCATTTTTGATAAAGATTTTACTGTCCCAGCTACCTGCTGCCTGGTTCAGTTGCGTCTCTGTCTTGAGATTTATTTCTCCTTACAGAATTGATCCATGGTTTGCAGCAACACTGTACATCTACACCTTTTGAACGTAACCCTGAGCACCTCTAGGGGCACATCTTATTGTATGTCCTTTTAAGCCTATATGATTTTAGGTATTTTTGTTTCAATCATAATCAATCATAAGCTGCAAAAATGCACTATATGAATTAAAAAGTCTAAAAGTCAGACAGAAGATTACTATGTGTTGTACTCTCCCCAACCCAGGACTCACAGTCCACTGTCCAGCGCTGAGGTTTTGCAGAGCCCCAGCAGCAGCCTCCAGGGTGTTGTAGTTCTGGCTCTCCGTCAGCAGAGATAGGTAGAGCCTCACCACCTCTGGCTGATACAGCAGCTCAAAGCCTGCAGGGAAATGCAGTGAAAAAGACACAAACACACACACAAACACTGGTTAGATTTCTTGGCAAAACAGAATAGTCAATTAGGCTGTGTAAAGGTAGCATGGTGTGGCATAGGGAGAGTTGTATCAGCAAAGACGTTTGACTTTCCCATAATACACAATAACACTTTAACCCTTTGTGGCATTTAACCTTGTCAAATGTCATAAAATTTGGATGCAGTTTTTTCAGCAGAATTTCAGTGGAAATGTACATAATTCCAAAGCATGCACTGCAGAAAACAGGAGCTGTCCATTCAGTTTCACAACAGTCCGTAAGAAATGCTGGAAAGGTGCCCAGTATATTTCCTGTTAGTAATACTAAAGCCTATGATTGAAAATACTTCAGTATTATAAATTAGAAGAACACAAGAAGGAGAATGTATTGATCTGGCAATCCTGACCAAGCCCAGGGGATTTGAGAAGGAGGTTTATCTCACTAACACATAACACATTCTTCTATAGTCAATCATTAGGCTTCCCTCTGATGGTAATGTAATTACATTATCAGCTATTAGACAGTGAAGGAGCAGAGAGAGACAGGGGCGTAGAATCACATCAAATCAAATTTAATCAATGAGAGTTTTTCTTATTTTGCACCAACACGTTCACCACTAAGTGCTGTACAAGGCATCAACAAGAGACAAAACCATTCAATTAAAAAGGTCAGGTAATGGATTTTTTTTCTGTCAAGGTCACTTTGAGCTGTTCACATCTCTGGAAAGAGTCACACATTTTTTTATGGCAGGACACCTCACGTGGCAGGAAGGAAGGAAATCTCACCCTATTTCTTTTGCTTGAGCAGCCATCATTATTTTGATTATCCCAAAGGCAAATTATGACGTTCATATACCTTCACTGTTACGCTTTGGTCAACTTAAATGAACATTTTTAGGTCACATTTGCAAAACGTGCATCGATGAAGCCCTCCACTTTAAAATACATGTAAGACCCGTGTCTGGCTGTCACACTGGCATAATTAATAGTAAAATTAGAAAAAACGAATTATTAAGCAATCGAAACAAAGTCAGAAGAAAGATCATAGTGATGGGAACATACAGTAATATTTTATTACACACTGAGGCTTTGACAGACTTCTGCATTCTGGATCTAAAGTTAGCTGATACTTTGAAACTGATGGCTAAAATCATCTTTTACAAAAATACCATTTCACCAGAAGCTTCCTTCATATCCTCTACAATAGCAAAAGTGATTTCAAATACTCCTTCTATCCCTCTAGGCTCAAATTAAAGAAAAATATAACCCACTGTGTCTTCCGATGTCTTCTGAGGCCAGTATTTCCAAGATTCAATTGAAAACCACTGCATTTTGTGGGCAGGGATATATACTAACCCTGTTGGATTGATGCACAGAGGCTGACAAGGCTCTCAGTACATTTTCTGAGATGTAGAAAGAGAAAATCTTCTTCTTTTTTTTTTCCACATCTCACACCTGTAATTTGCAGAGAGCGGAAGTCTGTGTGAACTCTGAGATTGCCAAATTCAGACACAGCAACATAGTTGTTAACACTCCAAAAGGAAGGGTTTTTCATCCCTGTGGCTGTTTCCACCCGAGATCATGCCAAACCTGCTCCAGAATGTGTGTAGGAGGAACTGACAGGCTGGGGGGATGTTACTGTAGGTGCTCCTTGAAAAACCTTAAACTTATTTTCAAAGAAGCAGCAGAGGCAGGGATCGTCATGCATAAGACCCCGGTTGTAACCAGGCGCTAAAACATGAATCACATCAATAGGTTTTCTCTAGGCTACACAAGAGGGGGAACTCTGCAACCAGACACTCAGCGACATTCTGCACGCTCCTCAAATTTCTAGGCCTACTGGGTGCACACTCAGCAAACTGGAGACCATCTTGCAGGCTATGCTGTTGACAGACACTTCATCTCCAAGGCAGATTCTGTCTGCACAAAATGTCAGCCATGTTGAACCTTTGTTGCCAAGTTGGCTCGCACTCCAAGACTGTGCCTATTATGACAGCATTTTCTCTTTATAATATAATCTGCGAATCCACATTTCCTTGCATCTTGTCATTTCCGGGGTTTTGGTCTGGCAACCAACTGAAGCGACTTTTGAAATTGGCATTTTACAAATGAGGGACTCAAGACAAAAAAAATACATGTACTGCTCACCAAAGGAGGATGAGAACGGAGGGAAGTTCACTGGGCCTTTAAACTAATTCCTTGATCCTTAGTGGAATTTCTCGCTTTTGAGCCAGAGAATATTTCTGCCAAAGCTTTCACTCAGTGCCTTAGCAGGGGCTTTAGGTCCCTCCTAATAACACATACCAGGTCTGGCTCTGTTGGCAAGTGTATACTGTAGTGTTGTTGTCATCAGTCGTCTCCTGCTAGCCTTTTGGCCTTTTAGCCGTCAGTTTGTTAGGCAGCATTACAATTCAGAGGGGGAGATGAACTGTCAGTGTTGACGTGACCTTGGCTTTGCTCAGAGCAACTCACAGCCCTATATTCTATGACAGAGTGACAAACACGGTGAGATTACTTAAATACCGATGCAGCCAGTGGTGGAGCAAGTGCACCTGCTTTTCAGAGCATTGATTTTGCCCACCACAAACAAGTCACATCACAGCAACAGTTTGCTGCAAAAACCACCCACTTGTTTGAATGACACAAAAAAAACCCACTATTCATGTAAAGCCCCAAGAGACATATTAGCTTTATTATTTATTACATTACACTGGTGTAAGGAGATGTTTTTTTCTTTGCCCACTTCTTAACTTGATGTGAAGCATTAGCTGCATGTTTCCTTCAGGAGCTGGAGGAGACAAGAGTGCTAAAAGACAGTGAATATTGGACTTGGATTTAATTTGTCGAAATGTTGCTCTGACATACCAACAATTTGCTAAGACCAGTTTCAACAATTTGTGTTTACAGCTTGTTTCCACTATAGTTTAAACACACTCATACACCAAGTCATTGATAGAAAATAGAACACAATCTATAAATGAATCCATTAAAATGTAACAAACAGTAGTGCCAACTCCCAGTGAGCTCAGCCCAGCGTGTTTTCTGTTGGTGTGGCAAACATCACACACACGACTGTAGCCCCCTTACAAGACTCCTGCTGAGCTCTGTATCATAGCCCACACTGAGGGACAGACACACAGACACCCAGCTTTGCCTCAGCACACACACAAATACAAATGGGCTCGGTCGTTATGACATGCACGAAATGCTCTGGAGCTCTAAGCTCATCCCTAAATGAGGTGAGAGCGGAGGAGCAGCCGGTTATTTTTCAAAGCAGAAGACAATGGTGATGACTCCTGCAATTAAGGCGAAATTCAATTAGTGTTGGGCACTGAAGAGAAGGGGTTTGTGGCTCTGTGGAGCATGAAAACTGGCTTAGAAACAAAGTTGTTGAAGTGACTGATTAGCATTAATGCAGATCAAGTTGCTTCACTACTGGCTGCAATTAATGCTAAGGTGTAGCGATATGAAAGCCTGGTAAATGATAACGGATTAACTGATGGGTGAGGAAGGGACACACACACCCATGCATATATATGAACATAATAAAGAGTCTTCTCTCAGACTCAAACACCTCACTGACCCTAACATCTGAGCCATCTGACTTTCTCTAGGATGGCTGGCTGCATTCATGCAGATCTGGATCCAAACCTTTGTGAACTCCTCTGTGCACACACACCCACAGACACACACACAAATCCACAAACACACCAAGCCCTCTGCCCGGGCATGTCAAAAAGTGATGTTCATCGATCCAGTCTGCCTACATCACGTTCAGGGTTTCTTCCTGCTTCAACACGAGCACTTTACCAGCTCCGTTTATTTACTGCTCCATTTCAAGTACACTTGCAGGGCGCAGCACTTCCACCGAATCAGGGAGACATGATGGCATATCACTTTCTACAACTCATAGGGGAGTTTTACAACACTGCGAAAAGGCTGGCGAGACAGAAAGGAAGATAAAGAGAGACACAGAAAGCAAGAAAACAGCAGAGTATAAAAAAGTATAAAAAAATCCCTTGAAGCTGTCGTCCTAAGTCATTTCTCAGCAGGTTCTTGCTACATATTCCACATTCACAGGAATATTGTAAAAACACAGCCTGTATTGTAGGCAAAAGAGCTTTCTACTGTTGGTCCCCAGGTCAGTGTCACAGAAAGCAACATATGGAAGATAGAGTGACAACAAGGGAGCCGCACTGACTGCATCATTTTCGCACCTAAGAAAAGCTGCATAAATAAATGAAGTCATTCCAGTGTAGAAGCCTCAAGTCGTCGAGTCTCCAGTCTCTGAAACTCGAGCACATTTAACCTCGCCAGGGAGTCTTTGTATAAGTAACCCCAGGCACATGGGACACTGTTATAGTGCTAATGAAGACTTTTACAAGGCACAGCCACAAAGGGGTGATAGCTAAAACAGCACATCATTAAAAGTAGTATGCCACCCGTATAATAATGGCGACTGTTTCTGGTTCATTAAAAACCAAAAGGTGAACAGTGGAGCCACGTAAACAAAAGTAAATTGGCAGGGTTAGGCAGGGGCTTAAGAAAGGCCTTCAACAGTTCTGCCTTGAGTCATGCAGTCACAAATAATGCTTATTGTTTGTTTATACTGCTTGGAGCATCACCAGGTGGATGGAGTTTACACATAGTGTCAGCACCTTAATGCAAGATAGAAATCTATGACTGCTATAATCCAAGCAATTCATCTGTAAAGATAGCCAAACCCTGCAGTGTTACATTTCCTTACTTTTGGAGAAAGAAATAGGTATACAATTTTACTAAATGGTTTTAATTAAGGATTGTATGCAAATAAATCAGTTTAATTAGTA
The DNA here is from genome assembly GCA_032362345.1 of Sandelia bainsii. Taxonomy (NCBI): domain Eukaryota; kingdom Metazoa; phylum Chordata; class Actinopteri; order Anabantiformes; family Anabantidae; genus Sandelia; species Sandelia bainsii. The sequence continues at coordinate 4,681,648 of JAUMHL010000030.1, forward strand.
AGATGTGCATTACTTGGATGTGGGTACAACTGATGTTTGCTTTTATTGTAAAGTGTAAGTATTGCTAGAGGAGGTGACATAGACTGAAATTTGAGTATCAGCCAAACAATGAGAAATCTGAAATTTGTATGCTGGAGATGTGTCTTGATGTCAGGTGTGAATATAATCAGGCCCAGATATGAGATGCATGTTAATGCTGGGTATAAATCTCAGAAAAGTACACTTCATTGACTTTCAAATCCTCTTTCCTCTGCTAATTTCTGCTGTGGCGAACCAGTGTGAAAAGCCGCTCCTCGACACAGGTTACACTGATAGCCAACACTCTTGTGCAAATACAATTTGACCCATGTCTGGTTGAGTTGATTTAAAACACGCGAGTGGCCCTCATGCTACACCGGAGAGAAAACGTGTGATGGAGGCTTGCATTCACTTTCTATCCACAGTCCTCCAAACAGACTTGGAGCCAAACAGAGGCAAAACAGAGTGCACTTCCAGGCTGCAAAGGCCGTTCACCTCCCAGTCACCCCTTTAGACTGACAGGGTCCAGGAGTCAAAGCTCAATTTTCTCCTCTCGTAGCAACTGGCTTCTGCTGCAGATTGGTATCTCTATGGGCAGCCCCAGGGCAGCACACATTAGCATACCCACATGGTGGTTTGGCCTTAGTTTGTTGGATGTTCACAAAGGGAGGCAGAAGGTGGCAACTGGCCCATCTCTTGGACAGCTACCCATCAGCTTTGGGTAACAAACATGTCCTGGTGTGATGGGATGGTGGAAGAGAGGTGAGAGGAAGCTGAGGAAAGAGGGGACCAAAAGGGAAACATACTGCAGAAGGCACAAGGCAAATATGCAGCACAGGCTGTCCTGCCCCTCCGCCCTCCTTCTCGGCCATGGCACAACAGGGGTCCTGCTCCAGCATTATCAAAAGTCTGGTACATGAAAGCTTGTTTCCTACTATTTAGCACAATAGAACCCTTTACACCAAGATGCTTCTACAGTGACAGGGGAGCACTTCCTCTTTCCTGTGCTGATAGGCCAAAAAGTCCCACTGAGTGCTTTTAGTCCAGAGAGGACAAATCAACGCCAGTAGAAAAAAACATGCTGACAAACTGACACCAAATTGTCAGAAATGTCCAAGCACTTTCTTTCACAAAGTTCATCGGAAATGCTCCATCTCTCCCAGTACAACCTTTGAACTTTGGACGAGAACACAGAGCCAGTGGTTCTCTCCCTTCAGTGCCAGGTTTTCTGTGGCTTGCTCAAGAATGTGCCTCCCAGCTATTAGGCCTCTCAGTGGATCAACAGTGGTAATGCTCTGGTTGTTTGCTACCAAAGTTCCTCTTGCTAATGTAACAGTGTTCTAGAGCCTGAGGTGGAGGTGTTTATATTACTGTAGAATCTATGTCAAGTGGAAGTATTATTTCCCTTCAGATGAAAAACATATTGACACTTTTCAAGTTGTGTGAAGTTTTTCATGTCTGCTTGCAACTATCTAACAAATTGCTTTCAAAGTTAATATCACCTAATGCTTAAGACATAGTTGTCAGATAGTACAGAGTGCCTGTCTGCACACAGCCAACACAGTCATTTGCAAGGTACAAGCTCTTTCTTTGTTCCACACTGTAACCATGTGCTGTCACTTCCATGCTTGGCCCAGGTAAAAGCTGCAAGTCATGGATCCCTATATATATTAGTTGGAAATAATAACACAACACTGTGGGGAACAAAGTAAATTGCGTTTTCCAGGCTGTGTTTACCACATGGTTGGGCAGTCATGTGTGTTCAAAGCTGAAAACAGCACTGTAACCAAACATTTTAGAGTCTGTTAACAGTGGAGATAAAAAGTGAAGCTCCTCACACTCAACATGATAAAGGGAAGTGTGTATGCTGCTGCGTGGATTTCCAGTAACCAGGTTACTTAAGTGCATGCAAGTGTAAATGCAGTCAATGACAGCGACTCACGGGAAAAGAAGGAAGCAAATGCCCTTTACTTTGCTAGCACTAAGCAATGCTGCTGCCTGTGAGCTGCAATCACAAATTAAACATTGAGTCATTTTTTCCTTATGTCTTCATACATATCATGTATCATGTAAATTTCCTTGAAATACTGTGATATCATTTTGGGGCTATATTGCCCACCCCTAGTATTTTCCATACCAAACAGTGTTAATGGGTTACTGGGTCTAGAGCCTGTCTTGTATTGGTCTAAAGTTGACAAATACAGCTACAAAGCCACTGTGGAATATGCAGAATTACTCCTGAGTCCTACGTACTGTGCCGAAACATACACAAATACTCACACATTGCAGACACATGTTTGTACTATGCTATTAGGGTGGCTGGCATATGGAAAACAGATACAGAAAAGAGGATGTATTTTCTTGTTCTGCTTCTTTTCCTCCGTTTTTCTTCTTTCCTTTGTTTCCCTTCCCACCATCTTCTCTCAGTCTTTCTCATACCCCCCCATATTTCCACGACAACCACGAAATACAGCAGAACTGCCACAACTGCTCTACCAATTGATGTAGACAATGTGTAGAGATGAAAGAGTACATGATGGTAGTACTAGTGTTGCTATGGAAACCCCATCTCCATTGCCACTAACAAATGTGCTTATTCAACGTCTGTGTGAGACATTTGGTCCAGCAGGAGCAAAACAAGGAAAAGGAAGAGACTGTTTCAAGTCTGTACGTTATATCACTACACTACAAAATCTTACTTTAGGTGATACACTTCATTCTGGCACAATGTGACTGGCAAGTCAAACTGACAATCAAAGCTGTAAAGCCTTGAATTAAGATCTTTGTCAACCTTACCTACAATCCCCAAAATTCAACAGGCCAAAAATGCTAGCCTGAGGGCTGTAATTAGTGGCCAAGCTTGTGCTCCATGCAAGTTTGTGTTTAGCAGTAACAACTCCATCAGACACTCAAGGGCCTCAAAGTAGAGAGGCATGCATGTCTGCTTTTGAGCGTATTAGTGTGCATGTGTGTTTCAGCATCACCTTGAGTGCCTGCTCTCCTTATCCAGGCAAGTCACGTCTTCACCCAGACACAAACGAAACTAGAAACTCAGGCAACTGCAAGAGACTGCGAGAGAAGAGAGGAGGAATATGTAGAGAGAGATAAAAATATAAAGAGAGAGAAAGAAGGGGGGTCCTCAGAGAAAAGCTGTGTCTGGGGGGGGGTGTTTCCTATTTCCTGTTTGGCAGTTGTATTCGCTCACCTGAGCCTGAAAGACTGGAAAACAAGCTTAAGCTGTCAGGACAATGTCATGGTTTCACCCCAAATTCCAACTTTTCATTGATTCCCAACATTCTACACCTCTCCACATCTGACAGGGATTTCAGAGGGAAATCGTGCATCACTAGAGGAGAATAGAGGGAATGACAAACTAAGAGGTAATGGACAGAGATAGGGTAAAAAAAAAAAAGGAAAAAAACAAGACTAAGTAAGGTTGTGAAAGGGGAGACGAATGAAAAGAAGATAAAACGAAAAAATAAAAGTGGCAAAAGAGAATAGGGGAGCAGGGAGCAGGGTGGGGAAGGAATAATATATGGTTAAGAGAGAGGAAAGCAAAAAGCAGGAGCAAAAGTGGGAAGGATGAATGGGCAGGATTAAGAGAAAGAAGAAATCGTGACTGAGTGGATTTGAGGTATGAATGTTGTATGGTGGATGGGACAGCTGTCTGGTAAATAGTCCAAGGAGATGCATGGATCACAACAGGGCAACTAGACAGTAATACGAAGGGGGGGAAAGCCACCTACAATGTAACCGAAGAAAACCTGATGCACTGCAGCACAAGCTAAATGATGTACTCAGCAGTTTGGGATGGTGGTTTAGAGGTTGGGTGTCCAGCCTTTGGGAATAAGCCTAGATAATCCTGTGGACCACTGGTGTGTGTGTCTATGTGGGCGGGATGGGAGGTTAACAGAGATATGGCAGTGGCTGGAGTGATGGCTAACGATAAAGTCCTTATAATGAAGCAGATGTGGGGTAAGGGGGAGTGGGAGGAGGTTGGGGGCATGAGGGCAAATGGGGCATAAGCCTGCAATCCAGATGATGGAAAGGAATAAGGTTTTTAAGGTATTGGATGATTTGTCTACTCAGCCAATAAATAGACAACTGTTTGCTAAATGCCGCCACTGAACAATTATTGTCCAAGCTTAGCAACCATAGGCCCAGTAGGCCTATTGATTTCTCCATACATTAAGGTGGTGTCTTTGGGGACTAATACTGGCATTTGTTTGGATGGATTAACTAAAGTAGTGTATATCTGTTCTAATGTAAGCTGCAAACGTTAGCATGTCCTGCTGTTCAATGAGGCTTCGAGTGCACCACTCCACGTTAAGAAAAAAATGCAAGAGGTGAGGATGCTCGCTTTTTGCCTTTTTGATAGGCTACTTCAGCATTAGCCTCAGTCATTTAGCACAATATCAAAAAGTGGATATCTAAGACCCTTCACATACAGTAGTTCTCAATATAATAGTGAACTGAAACTGTAAAAGTAACAGCTGGTGAAGCCAGCATTAGCTTTATTAGCTAGCAAGCTACAGCTGTCAAAATCACCCAGCAAAAATAACTGTTGCCAGCTAGAAACGGGAGGCTTGCTAAAATCCATCGTTGTCTGAAATCAACAATTAATTATTGTTTTGTTTTTTTCTGGTTTTTATCACAGTGGAGCTTTGTTGTTTGTCTTATGTTTTGTCTCAGGAGGTTCTCTTGATTTAGTTGTTCTACTTTTGTTTTATCACCCTGTGTGTTAATCTAAAAGCTTTCACCTGTGTCCAATTGTCATTTTTTCCACCTGTGTTCTGTCTGTAGCATTTAAAGCCTCTACACAGTCACGGCACTGTACATACACCCACACGTCACTTATTTGCCTTGTTAGACCTCTCTCCAGGACTGTGTTGGTAAGTACTGATTGACATTTGTTTGACTTTACTACAACTGTTTCATTGCACCCGATACAGTAAAAAATACATTAATAATGCACAGAGACCTCAGGCAATTCCCACTATAGCTCCACAAAGTTAACTGAAAACACCTGTAGGGGTATGCGTGACCTTAAAGTTACTCTGATTGTTCATTTTTCTATTTACTTGCACCAGGAGGAGTATATTTTTAGACGCAATTACCTCTGAAGTCTAGCAGCAATGATAAAATACATTCATGCCTTTATATGACAAACTGAGGAAGTGGGACATGGAAAGTTACTGAGTGCTGATTTACATGCTATGAACCCTAATAAAACAAGTCAAAACTTGAGAAAATGTACATCAGTTATGATTTTATTGTAGTTTGTATTTCACCTTTAATCCTATGGCCCTAGACCTGCTAGCAGCTTCTGTCTCTGGCTAGAATTTCCATCTGGGATGCAGGATGATGGCTGTGATGGTGTTTGATGGTGGAGGGATTTCCTGTGTCTGTGTCAGTGTCAGCTCCCATCTCTCATTCAACTCCCCCTCCAGCCTCACCATGCCCCCTGTTTTGAAATGGCACACTGAAGTGTGATGGATACTCTGGATTAACTCTCGCCTTGGAGCATGACACTTTATGCTTCTCTCCCCATACAGAGTACAGACACACACACAGCTGATGTTGTGGTCAATATTCCCAGGTAATATTCTCTCTCTCTAACATCCTGACAAACAACACCTCCTCTGATAGTGATAGCCACATAATACCACCCTCATGGTCAAGGACACACTTGATTGTTCTTGCGTGGATGTGTGTGCGTATGATTTTGTGAGCGAGTTTTACAGTATTTGTGTGGTGACTGTTGTGGACAGCTATATGAATTAGGATTTGTGTGTGTGTTTGAGTACTTATGAGAGTCAAATGAAAGACAGTGAGAATGAGATAAGTTGCCCCTGCCTGCTTAAATTAACTCATCACGAAAATCCCAAATTCTTGTAATTATGGAGTCCAACAGTTTGGCTGTGGATGCTGAAAAACTCACCACCCAAAAAATGTTTCATGTCACCCCCTTCCTACTAACTCTTCTTGCATCGTTACACATATAGACGCTTACATCTTTCTTCATAGACTGTTTATATTTCCTCTTTCACAGATGTTATGTAGTTACAGGAATACTGGTAAAGCACTGAGACTTTGGCCTTTCCTCTCGTCTGCATTGCTTGCGAGGAGAGTACAAATGTTATGTCGCATGGGATATAACCGTTAAATCCTTAAAATGTAAATCTGAAGCATAAAGCTCGCTGATATATAGTGTAACTCTATGTGACTTTGTGATCAGAGTAAAGCCTCTGTGGAGAGACAGTTTGATTGGACGCCTGCCAGTGCTGAACTCTTCTCTGCTCCATCTGACCCTCTCCTTCAATTGCATACAAGGACAGCAGTCCTTAGAGTGTATTTAGGCACTGCTGTTTACAACAGTGTAGACTGTTTACGACCAATATTTCACTTACTGTTAGCAGGACACCGGTGAATTCTGGAGGAGGGCGCTTTTCCCCTCACTAAGCCTCTGTTGTAGCTTCAGCGATGCCAGTCAGCGCACCATTAATCTGCTTTTAATTAGATTAAAAGCATCTCTAGCAGAAACAGGAAGCAGCACTTTTGTGCCTCAAACGGGGCCAAACAAAGGCTCCAATTGGCAAGCAAATCTCACTGTGCTTCCTCCTACTTCCCTGGAATCATTCTTGTCTCATAATTATCACTTTGCTCCGATTGCTTAGGATTGAGGAGATGGGAGGGGGGAGGGGAGAATGACATGGTTAATCATCTGAAGAGTCTGATGCTGTTGGCTACGGTGGTTTCTACTTTTCTAGAATCCCACGGATCTATGTAGGTGGAGAAACACTGATCGGGTTTTTTTTTTTTTGGGGGGGGGGGGGGGGCCCGGGGGGGTAAGGAAAGTGTATAGAAGTTGAGAAACAGTTGATCTCTGCTGTTGTAGTGGGTGGAAATGCTGTTATGTTTATGCACTGCCACAGAGGATGTGGTGGGAATTAGAGACGCCCCACTATCCTTTGCCAAACACAGGTGGATAAATGTTGCCATGCATCAACACACACAAACACACATACTAATCTGCAAGGACTTCATTCCGCTAATGATGTATAGAGCTGCTCCTCTCCACAAGACCTCCTAGGAATAGCATTATTATGCAAACCTCTTTGTACTTTCAACAAAACACAAGGTGGTCCCACTTAAATAAACCTCTCGCTCCCCTCATTTGTTTTTTACTCCTCCTCGCCTTATTATCGCTCCTTTTCATCACTGCCTGTGTGAAATGGCTCATGAGAGGAGGGTGGAGGGGTGAAGGGGGGGTTGCAGTAGCTGAAATGTCAACTGCAAGCCCCTGGCTGTTCACATAATTAGTCCTTTTTCTGTGTTGTGCTTAGTTTTATCATCAGCAACAAAGGAGGGAAAGTGATTGGCATTTGAACACTTTCAGGTTAGCTGTGGCCAGCTGAACAGGCTCAGTGGATGGTGGAACACCCAACAGCTGGTGTGGCAGAGGGGGATTCAGTTTTAATCTCAGGTGAGGTCGGGAGGGAGCTGTGAGCAGAACATTTAGCATGTGAAATGAGGTTTTAACATGCTGGCATACATGTAACATCATATTTCTCCACAGTTAACTGAACTACTGTCCAAACTTCCGACTTTTTTCTAAACTCATCTACAGTTTTTTTTTCCATTTAATGAAGTCCTTCAACCATCACTACATCATACAAGCACACAGTTAGGTACTTCAAATAACATCTTGGTAAGAGGCCTCATTTACACTTCACTTTTCAAGTATCTAAATGGTTTTCAGATGCACTTTCATACACTTTTGTTTAATGTATCCTGTTATTGCACCTCAAGGTCGGCCGTGTAACCGTTGCAGCTGCCAAGCAATGTCAGAAGTTGAAAAATACAGTTTAGTTGCTGTTACACAAAACATGAATAGCCCTTCTTCAATACTCTTATCCATATAGATCATTGTGCTGTCTCATTCAATGGTTGTACTGGTCGGGTATCAGATTAATGTGACAGAACCACTTAATGTTACTGCAGTGTAAGTGGAGAAAGATGACAAATTTCTGATTCATTTTGTTTATTCTCTATTTAAGTTGAGTCTTTTATCATTCATTAACACTGAGGCAAGACCTTGCAAGCAGCTACTTTCACAGGCAGCTTAATGATTTAGTATTGAATACTTTAAATTGAACAAATTAAAATTACTAAATTCACGCCTTTTCATCATTGCAACAATCTGATTTCTGTCTGCCTTGAATGCTTCTCTGCTGCATTTCCACTTGATTTTTTATATTAGACAGCTATCCAATCCAAGCAAGTTACATTAAGTGCTAAGTGTAAATTAGCTAATACAACATCTGTGTCTAAACACACAGGCATCAGTTATGCAGGAAACTGCATAATTGCAATAACACAATTAAGGTATAAATTCCAGAGCAGCATACCTTGGGTGTAGGTTTTACTTTTTTATTTCTCATTCCTTATAGCAAACTACACATCTATAAAACAAATAGTCGCTCATCACACCTTGTGATACACTGGACTATTCTTATAAGAGGATCAACTTCCCACAGGACATGACTGTATCCAGTATAAAAAAACTGACACCATATATATAGCATAAGGAAGGTGTAATGCCAAGGGAAATGTATTGACAGAGGCTACAAAGAGACAGATTGATATAAGGTGCCAGACAGTCTGGATCCATGCCTGTGTGGAGTGGATGCTATGTGTCAAGATAGCAGAGAAGCTGTTAGTGAGAAAGTATGTGTGAATGTGCACGAGCATATGTCCGTGCGAGTGTTATATGTTTATATGCATGCTATTTGTTTGTGTGCATGCTTCGTATTCAATCTATGTGGCCTTGGTGAGACATTTATGAGGAAGCCATCATCATTTGGGGTCGCACTTGGCTGTGAAATGTGACGGCAGGGAGTAAGGGGGATGGAGGAGGGAGGCAGCTGGTGCCACTGAGTGGTGTGTTTATTCCGAACAAAAGGGATACGTGATTCACCAAAGTGGTCAACAGGCTGCAAGCTAGCAAGAACTTAGAGAGGCAAGGAGTCAGCGTTCACTATCTGGGTGTTAAATTCCACACTTATGAAAATAGAGAGCGCCTACATTAGGCTGCTGCTTGGAATTTGGCATATAGAGTCAATTATTCATTATATTCTGCTTAAACTTTGGATGTAAAGTTGATGCAGAACATGCAAAAACTTTCCCTCCCTATGGGATTGTGCTACTCTAAAGCCGACTTGACAGCATTAATGACGCAAAGATGCTTTATCTTGAAAAATATATTTGTTTGAACATATTTGCTCACTGCAGCAGGACATTCATCGTGGCTTTAGACAAGACTATTGCTTTTTCTCGCTGCAGCTTCTAAGTTATAAAAATATTACAGGGAGGATCTGAAGAATCAGATTCATGCTACAGAGCCATTAAGTGAAATACTGTATTTCTCCTCTATGAGGAGTGACAACAACAGAGACAGTGAAAGTGTAGCTCAGTTTTCATGAATTCAATTGAGCCTCTGACTTCAGGCTTCAAGAGCCGAGATACATCAGACGCAGAGACGACTCCAATAGCAAAACAGTCGGTGTTCATTATACTACAAACACAGATCTCCAGTGGGATGGTATCAAAGAAGGATATACAATTTAATACATAAAAGCTCTCAATAGTGTTGTTTGTCAATGCTGAGACCTCTCCACAAATTAAATGTTCGGCTTGCGAGGCAAAGCAGTGAGACGTGTTACACAGTTGTCGTCTTGGTAAACGCTGCTGTTTTCACTATTGCTCAATGTCTGCTTTCAAGGCGAGGGAGGCACAGTGAATCTCAGAGGGATAGAGAGAGCACTGACGTGTCAGAGAGCAAGAGAAATGAGAATTAGTAAGTGAGGTAGAAAACGAAATAGAGAGCAAGAGGGCCAGATTGTGGAACGTACTGCCGACGCTTCAAACACAGGGCCTCTTTTGCTTTATTGCTTATAGCTCAGTTTGCCCTTACTACCACCTCTGACTGATTAGCTTTACTTAATGCAGTTGGGATCAATCAGCCTCACTGGAAACTACAAGTAGTTTGACAGAAAGATTCATCAGGATGCCAGAGAATAGCATATGCATATAAAACTTAACCTCACTATAATGCTGCATAAATGTTAGACTGATATTATTTTTAGGTCTATGTGCAATATGTTCCAATATGTTCTTATTGTACATCCTTCTACAATGAGAAAGCCCACCTTCCTCATCTGTCAGTGTCAAATGATTCCTGTCTTGACAGGATGTGAGTACTTGTAATGATTCACTTTGGCTGCTGGAGCTCACTGAACCCACAACCATACTCTTCATATACTCAGTCATCGCACATCACACCTTCTCACTAGCCTTCCTTCTTCCCCTCACTTGACCTTTCTCCAATCTAAAGGTTTACGCTGTGGTTTCAATTAACTGCTGGGAAAATATTTTATCATCTCAGGGACCGCCAAACTCACAGGATCTTTAATGAAATACATCTGTTCACACTTCTTAATTGCTTTTGTTGCAGCCATCCCTTTCTCTGTTTTAGCCTCTGTTCTGGGCAACGTGAATAATGGACGGCCGGTAGCACTGAACTTCTCCAGTGATGTATGTGCCTGCAACAGGTCTCCTTTCAGCAACTACTCCGACAAAATAACTCACTTAATCAGTTAGGGTGGACAAAGTGGCTACATAATCACAAGTACAAATCACAACATTGGCAAGACACATTTACTAAGTGAAAAAAACCCCACAACATTGATTTTTGAGTTATGTGTATTCTCAGAATTTATAGAACAGTCAGAGAAACAGAATTTTTAAAAGGCAACTTTAACTTGCTTCTTACTTTACTTATAGTCCCTGTTTGTGAAGTACATGTGAATATGGTATTAAAACTCCCCCCTCTGCCTTCTCTATATTTAAATAGCTGACATCATCTGGAGGAGCTTTTCAGCTCATACCGTAGGTGTACTGCCCAAACTAGAACTGAATACAAATAAGATTAAAAAGCAGTGAAGTCTTCATTTAATAAATGCATACAACAGGTGAACCATAATGCACAGTGGTAAAGTCAGCTGTAGTTGTGGTAATGTTGCATATAGTGGAAGTGGGGTGTGAACCACACCACGCATTACTTACACTTTTTCTTTTGAGAGAGGACATTCATTATTCATAAACAACCCCACTCTGCCTATTGGTCAAAATGTATTTTAAATATGGGAGGTAGAATCAGTTGCTATTTTGCTGAGAGTTAAAGATGCACCAGTAAATACTTTTAGAGTATCAGATGATCACATATCTGTGATAGTGGTGCTTAGAATGGCAAAACTACCAACCACCAAATTCCTCTCATCTATACGATGCATTTTAGCATCTTTTAGCTCATTGCTTTGTCTGCAACTCTCATCAACCTCACTTCCAGTCCAGAGCAGGCGGCTGTTTTCAGTGATTAACCCACTGTACACTAGCTACAAACTAAACTGGTGAACATAGTGGTGCATTAACATTAATGAGGTTATTATTATTATAGTATTTGTCTCAGTAGATGTTGGAGACTGAATACTGAACTTAAATTTTTCAAGTGGCCAAATACATGAAGCTCTGTGTCTACTGGACCTGTGAATAGGTATAACAATTAAATAAGCGAGCTTATGCCCCTGTTCCAACTATAATTAAAACTCTAATAAAAAAAAACAACTGTTTCCACATTCAAAACATCATGTACTATATTCAAAACAGTATTCAAAAATAAAACACCTGGTTTTCTTGTCTGGTTCTTTTTCTACCTCGCTCTCTCTTTTTTTTTTCCTTTCCACACACACACATCTACACACAAAATGATTAATCATAGCCCACTGCCAGGTCCAGCCTGGTCCCAGCACTGACCTCTTTCTGTCTGACATCAGATCAGGACAGGGATACACATGTAATCTCCCATATCTCCTTTAGCCATCGCCACCAAATGAGAGCTGCTCTCTCTCTCTCTCTCTCTCTGCAAACTCTCCAAAGATGACCAGAGGATGTGGCAGAAAGTGGCACACATACCTGAACCCACACAAACACACATTTCCATCGACAAACAAACAAGGCGCCCAGATGACGTTCGCAGTCTCTCAGTCACTTTTCAGAGGAAAGATGTATAAATGTGCTTTAAATGTCAATGGGGGTTTTGCTCTGGTGATTAAGCTTATTATCCATGCATCTCACTGTTATTACACCTGTGTGTAAAGCTAATAAACGTCAAATGTGATTTGTCTGCAAGCAAGAAAATACATGAACCCACACACATTTCAACTGTGTGTGACATTTAGGTCCACAACGACGATTGCTTTCTTTGGATTCAAAACTCTGAAGGGTGTTGTTTGCTTATTGTGTAATGTAATCACACCACAATTTTAACAACTGTAGATCCACAGTCTCAGCATGCTGGTTTGGCTTTTACTCATGAAACCACAGTGAGTGGAAAATATTAATTATCATCCTTGGAGCTCACCTGCTTCCCTTTACTTTGAAAGTGTTAAGATCAGCTTAACTTGGAAAAGCACAGCCATTAATTGTGATCTAGTTTAATGAGAGTCCACTTTGCCGTGTTAATGTTGCTAATTAACAGTCCAACAGGAAGTGGTATTGACTTTGAGTGTCTGCCACTAGATACTGATGAAGGTGATGATGTGTTTATACCACAGAGGGGTGAGTAACAAGTTCAGATAAAATTCCGCAAACACACGAACACACACACCTTTTCACTGAAGTATTATATAGACCAGCACAAACATACATTCTATTACATTCAGGATGCAGTGCTGTGTGTGTGTGTTTGCATGCTACTTTATATATGACCATCACAACTGGCTGTTAGCGCCATAAAGCTAAAGCAAAGAGAGTATGAGTGCACGCTTACAGTTAGCCACGCAGTATTGTAAGTAACAAATGCACAGCGTGGAGACGAAAACTCTTCAAGCCTCTGTCTAGTGAGTTTGTCAAGTTACCGTTGTCATATCACTGATCACATGATTTAATACAATATTTGTAGACACAGCAGATAAGCATAAAAAGCGTGCCAGTGTGCAAACAAATGAGGAGAGGAGATTACAACTCTGTTTTCATAATCTTTATTGCATTGTGATATATATCAGTATCCCTGTAGGAGCTATAAGCAACAATTAATTTCATTATCAATTAAAGGAATATTTTAAGACTTTGTCAAACACTTATTTGTTGCTATGCAGGAGGTTAGAGGAAACATAATGCTACAGCTTGGCTAACTTCGCATAGCACAAGGACTCAAAACAGGGAGAAACAGAGAGTTCAAATCTTTGTATTGGTTGGCTAACTGAAAGTCAATTTTGACTCTCAAACCTTTCTTTATCTTTGTATCTTCAGTCATTCAGGAGAAGCCTGTGAGCACTGAAGTAAGAGCTCCCTCACGTCTTTTGCTTCGCCTGTTCCAGAGGTAATCTTTCTTAAATTGATCTTACCTATAGCTCCATATTTCTCCTAAGGCAGGTTTGGGAGAAAAAGTTTAGCCATCAGTACACCCAGAGTAAGAATTTGATTTACGTCGCAGAAGACAAAGAAAAGAAAAGTGTGAGCAGCCAAGTTCTCCTGGGTGACTGTAATAAATACACAATCTACAATCAATCCAAAAAATGTCAGTGCTTTTGTTCTTTGGTTCTTGCCAGGTGGAGACTCCAAGAAGTGACAGGTCCCCTCATAAAATGCCCAAACTGTTCTGGTTTTGTGTGGATAAAATAAGAAAGACTTAACATGCTGTTACAGTAGCTCCATATCTGCCGCATAGAGATACTGACTAGATAGTTCTTATCTAACTTTTGGTAACAACCTTAATTCCTAAAACTTTTCCTTTAAACTGTAAATTATTTTCAACCATTAATAAATGATTAATCGGATGGTTTATTCTAAATTCTAAAGCTTAATGTGACATCCTCTAATGTCTTGTTTTGTCCGACCCACTGTCTAAAACTCAAGTGTTCAATTCACACTGATGGCAAGTCCTTAAAAATGAGGGGCTAAAACAAAACATGTCCGCACTTCTGCTTGAGCAGTGACTCAGATTATTAGTCAGTGTTCAAATAGGAGCTGATTACCTGTGCAGACTTGTTAATTATTCGACTAATTGTTTCAGATATAATCCCAATAGAACAAAAACTGTGATAGAAGACTTTAACCTTGTCGCCTTTAATTAGGTACAATAGTCACTGGTGAATGCCAGAACAGTACAATGCAAGCGACAAAACAATGGATGTCCTTTAGCTACAAACTTGATAGAGCTCAGTAAACAATAACCAACTGCTTCTTTTATTGCCTTTTGTGTCCCAGTGCATTGTTTTCGACAAAAAGATGACTTACAGAACTCATGCTCTCACAAGCTGTCAATAATCAACTGTCACACTGGAAGCACAAAGCAATTAAACAAAGCTAAATCACTAGGCTACCTCCTACACTTTTGACCGACACACTTGACCTACCTCCAAACATAAGAAAACATCCCACTAATATCTCTATTGTCAGAGATCTGATTCAAAAGACAAAGGGCTTCATCTAAATTAAGTTCTTTCTAAATAAGTTCTCACTCGACACTGAAAGTGTTAGCAGAACGATGTGTTGCTTGCCAGAAAAGGGCCTACCTTTTGATGGCTCTGTGCGCTTCGGCAGATCCAATGTGTCATAGTTTTTGTCGTTCTCACCATTTTTCCTGCCTATATGGAGGAGAGAGGAGAGAAGGCAATGTCAGTGTCACATCCTGAGACTACTGTCATAGACAGCAGGGTTAGACTGATATGGGTTTGGGCTGATATGTCTCTATTACCTTTGGACAGTGTGTATCTTTAAGGTATTGTTTTATAATCAACACCAACAATGAAACTACACATAGATGAGTTATAAAACACTCAGGGTGGCGCTGATTTCGATTAACAAAATTGTATAAATTTACATATCAGTCTAATCCAGGTCTACACTACACACCAAACCATACAGCATGAATGTTTGCATGTACACACAATACAACAAGCTGGATGCATGATATGTATCAACACACACATAGAATTCACACTGTCTTCTACAGTACACAAGCGTGTTCACAAGGATGAAATGGTAAATACTGAGAAATGGTAAATACTGAGAAATCATATGGTATGAGTGCAATAAGAGTTTTCTAATGTAACAGCAGTACATCCTGAGAAGGGAAACACCTCGAATAATGAAGTGGCGGAGGGTAAATGAAATGCGGAGGTGTTGGGGTGTCTGCAGCATGACCAGCTACTAGCCATTTCACATGCACATGGAAATTCCCACAGGACAATACAGAGACGCAAAAAGGCTGAAGTGAAATTTCTGGTCACTGGGGCCGGGGTACAAAGAAGCTGAAGCATATGAAGCTATCCCTCTGGGTTGAACCCCAACTTCCCTTAAGAAGGAAGCTCAAACAAATACATTGCCTAAATCAAAGTTATAGGATCATGTAAATCCATTATCCTATAACTTTGATTTAGGCAATGTATTTGTTAAGATATCTGTTAGTTAGTGCTGGCTTTCTGTGAAAAGATACATAGTGGAGCAATACTACATTAATTATGGGAAGATCAACTTAATTATTATTATACAGTATAATACATTTTGAATATTTTGAGTTGTTATATTGTAGGTACACATGGATTAGGTATCAACAGACCAGGGCGCTCCTTTTTTCACATTTTTTCAGCATGTGAATAACTTCTTGTTTTGTTAAATGTTAACAACCAAAAGTTAACCGAGCTTGGCATAGTATCATCTCTATTATCCAGACCAGGACAATAAACAATGCTTAGTTAAATTTGCATTTATAATCAAATCAAACAAAATCATTCCCTCTACTTTAAGCTACAACCCACTCTACTGAGCAATGTGATAGTAGTAGTTTCATAGCAGCAACACATAGGATACAGCTCGTAGGCTGACTGGGTAAATAGCAGCCAAAGTACACAGTAACACAAATACTATGTTCTCAGGAGAACCATGTTTAAGGAGAGAGAACTTTGGCACCAAATCCCAAATAGTGGTATCAATAACACATGTAATTCAAAGCCTCTATACATAAACAAACACTAATAGAATCTGCAGCAGAGCTTGACATTCACACTGAAACACAACTTAAAGGAGCTTGTCATAACTGTTTGGGATTTGTTTTATCTGGAGTCTAAAAGGCTTTTCACCTCTATTCAATTATACACTCAAAGTAAAAAAGATTTTGTGATAGATTTAAGGTTTTAATTTTCATTGCTGCATCTTCAATTCATTTGATTCGTCAAATAGACTTAACTGTTTTACCTTTTTTCTGAATCAATATATACTCAGTGCTACGGTGGGTAGGCAGGGGTGGTGAAGGAATGCATCTGCAATGAGTGAAACACCACAGTTTTCTAAAGTCCTTGGAACTTTCGGGTTTTTGGAGGACACTCAAAACTACTTGTAACTATATTCTACAGCCATGGTGTAGAAGGCGGAAGGAGGAGAAACATAGGGCGTAGGATGGAGAGCAAGGAGGGGCGCTGAAGTGAGAAGGGTTGAAGGGGGGACACTCACCTTGATTAAACCATTCCTCTATAGTTAGCCAAGGAAGCAGCAGCAATGCCGAAAAACACAAAGCAGGGAGAAGAGAGAAGAGGCATGGTGAAAATGATGTGTGTGTGCGTGTCAAGAAGCTGTGCAATACATGTGAACAGTGCTTCACAAAAAAGGAGTCACCTTTAACTGAACAGGGAGAGTGAAAGAGTGAAGGGGAAAGAGAAAAAGGCCAACACAGAGAAAGAAGGAGAGCAGAGAGAGAAAAGGAAAGAAGTACTTAGTAGAGATAGAAAGGGGGCGAGCTAGGAAGCCATTAGCAGTCCACAGGTGTTCTCTGGGAAACCTGTTCAAAGAGTTGGCATCAGTGGGATGGCTTTTAGAGAGAAAGTGAGAGGGAGGAAGAAACCGTCACATAGCCAGAAAGGTGTCAAACATAAAGGAAAATGGGAAAAGATAAGATAAAGATAGAAGGAAAGAGAAGGGCAATCATCTTCCATTGTCAAATAGGACAGGGTAGAGTCACACAGTCAAACACATACATAAAAACAGCACAAGCTGCCAGTATTTGTATAAGTGCTTCATTAAAATCACTATGTGGGCAGAACAGAAATGTGCTCAGAGAGAAGGAAATAACAGCCAAGAATCAGACTGTTCATTAACTAAAAGTAGGAGCTGCTTGGCACATGTTGATCATAATGTTATATTTTATAATGTATGTGACATTAAACTGAAGAGGAGGCCAAACTTAGCCTATTTAAGCCAACAAATTACTAAGCATATTGCAGACAGTGTTGCTTACCCGCCTCCGTGCTCCTTTATAACCGCGTTTAATGTTCCTGTACCTGAGCCTCTTTTCTCAAAATGCCTTCAGGCTCTGCAGCACCCAAACACTTCTCGTTATTCAGTGTGTGTGTGTGTGTGTGTGTGTACACGTGTGGAAGTATTCATGTGGGTAATTAGGTTCTTTATAAATCTGCACACATGTTAGCTACTGTGTTGTTGTGACCCCTGAACCAAAGGATTCTCTAATGACTCGTTAGAAGTCAAGGGTCACTGGCTGGTAGTCACACCTCATTGGCTGACTGATTAATGGCAGCCATTACTGTTGTACAGCAGGGAGATAACGGTGTCGTTTTTGCCAACAGCCTGGCAGAACACTGATTAAGATGTTGCTAATAACACATACGTACATGGCACATCTGTTAAGCAGAGTCAATAACAGCAAACAACGCCATGATAGGATGATAGGCCTCAATTCCATAAGCCATTTAACAGAATTTAAGTCTCAGCATGGTTTTTTATTGAAGGTTAAAGAGACTATAGTGAATTGTTAAATGCCTCATTTCACTCATATAACACTGAGTCATAGCTTTACACTTGTTTAAGTTCATCGGGTTCTGACAAAGTGGCCACACAAATGCAAAATATATTTATTATTTTATTTCTGTGTGTGATGCCTTTAGTTACAGTTTTTCTCTTTTATATCTGATATATAGAAACTTTTTTTGTGAAAAACGGCAGGCACTTAATCTGATTTCTGGAAACGGAAAAAGAAGACACCTCTACTAATACATTATTTTCACATTTAATGGATATTGAGAACTGCATTGTGGACATCTATCCATACATATTTCACAACAAAGCAGTCTGAATATTGTTTTACTATCTGTCTTTTATTTCTACATCCTAAAGGCTTTATAATAATGATGAGGCCAAAGCTGAAAACAATAATTAAGGCTGTGAAACACTGCATGCATCTCCCATCAATCAAAAATACTCCACAAGAACTGATTTATGCAATGCAAATCACTACATTTTTTTTAAAATTTTGCATGAGTAGATTTTTATGTGTCTCTGACTTTTCTCCTCACCTTTGGCCTTCTTGCCCCCAAAGCAGCCAGCATCATCCTTCTTCTTCCTCTGTGGTCCTGCTGAGCCAGGGGCCTGTAGTGCTGATGGGTCCTGGAACTTTTCAGCCCCTGGAACCTCTTTGTGGACATGGTAGGACAGGTTCCTCATAATACAAACACAGTTCTCCACAGACTAAGAGAAAAGAGAGGTAGATAAGTTCTCATTTACAAGTAGCATCTGTGTATACTGTATGTACAGTAGCATTAAATATTTATGTTTCAGTAAGTGAGTGAGTCTTGTGTTGTCCTACCTTATTGTCCATGTCTTTCTTTCCTACAGCTGATTGAAGAGCGTGTAGCAGGGCGTCCACCAGTCCCTCACATTCCCTCAGCCTGCGCCGAGCCTCTGCCCCATCTGAGCTCACATTTCTACAAAGACAAATTCAGAAACATACACTGTAATTATAATAATAATAACAATAACTGATCCCCTTGGGGAAAATACTCATGGACAGGCGCCAAGAGCTCAGGGTTCAGTGTCTTGTCCAGGGACACTTGGTCATGTGACCAGGAATCAAGGGAAACCAGGAGTCGAACCACCAACCTTAGGGTTCGTAAACATGACAGAGGTATGTAGAGAAGAATTAATCAGATATAATTAGACACTTCATAAGACATACAGTATAAACTGGTTCAAAAACTTCAAGGAACATAATTCACAGTACCACTCTTCTGCAGCAGAGGATTCAAATTTTAGGGAAATTGTGACAAACCTGGACTTCTAGCAACTATACAGAGTATAATATACTAAGATATCTTATACAAAACCCTCAAAACTGCAAGAGGTAAATGATCAAAAGTTGCAAAAAACATAAACACAGGCCAGGGAAACAATGCAAACTAGTTCCAAAAAAGTGTCTCAAAAACCTCAGTGTCCATATTGTTATCATCTCAGGTTTAGTCATCATCACAGGAAAAATGTCAATGACTGGAAGAGAACTGTTAAGAAAGCCCAACATCAGTCCAAACTAACCATGTGAATTTTTAGGTTTGCATGCCCCTGTCTGCCTCAACAGTACACTGTAATAAATCCAGACTGCTTTAGAATAAATCTTGAGAAAATGATGAATATAAATTTCATTTTTGCTACAAAGGGCAATGCCATCCTTGTTACATCAGCCAGCGCCCTGAGCACAGCTTCTACAAGCACAGCAGAGCTGCTGCAGTCTTAGAGCAGCTGTCTGACTGACTGTGAAAAGCAAGGCTTTAAAGAGGGTTAAGGGATAGCTGGGGCTCCCCACTCCTCACCAGGGACTTCATTTATGAGGGCTTCCAACCCTCATAATCCCATTAGTTGACCCCCAGTTAGTCCTGTGGAAGAGTGGCAGCCTTGCGGAGGTAAGCAGGGCTGGAGTGCTTTATAGTGCTGTGTGGACTGAAACACATTATCACATCTGCTATATAGAGGTTTCAATTTAGTAACAACTGTAAAACCATACTGCACTGTATTTGAATGAAATAAGAATAATCCTTCTGTGATCAGAATGAACCCCACAGACACACAGAAAGACCCAGTTATCTTCTTGGTGCATGAGTTTTTCTGCCATCTGTCTCAAGAACTGCAGAATCATCCTGCAATTCGTGCTAATCAAAACTAATCTTTGGTAGAGACCAGGCAGACAACACCAGCCGCTCATAAACCAAACCCATCTGTCTTCAGCTGTCAGAAAATGGTCACCACCTCCCCTGTAAACAGATACAGAGGAGCGCACGTCTTGGATTTATTTGACAAGAGTGCGTTTGGAAGCAGACAGACAGAAGAGTTTTATTGTTAGCTGTTTCATCTCCAGGAGTGTTTCAAGGAACAGTTGTCTTGGAAGGTTTATGGACAGTGCATCTGTCAGTGGAGACAGTAGTGGAAAGGTCCTATTGTCACCAGACAGGTTTGTCTGAGGGTGTACTTTCAATTTTAGTGGTAGTTAAGGTCTACATGTACCAATGAATATTAATCTATATACACCTACAGTCATGTGCAAAAATAATATGATCATAGCAGGGCTTAGTAATAGTCAAATACAACATCAGATGATTAACAAGTATAAAGATAGATCAGACAGAAATATATCAACAAAGTATGCAACTGATTTCCATTAAATTTGGTACTGGTTAATACTTCTGTCTTGATTGGTTATCTCTGCTGTTTTGACAATATAATACAGAAAACTAGAGTAGTGAAGGATTCTAAAAAAACATACTGTAAAAAAAACTGACGGGAAGTGGAGTCACTGCTATAAATGTTTAGTTTATTACACTTTCCCTAAATGCAAACATCTCATAATGATTTTAATGCAATTTTATAAGAAACTAGGGAGATTCTCTTTTCTATGACAACCATGTGCAGCAATGAAAGAAATATAATTCTGAAAAGCACAGATTCATTATTATTAAACTGGAAGCAGTTATCTCTGAGAAAAAAATGTTTAGGCATTGTTAGTTTTCAGTGTGCTGTGCTTGTATTATTGGTGCCTGCCATTGAAAATGAATAGGAGGCACATATTGTTATCCACCTCTAAACTGGCTTTTTTATTGGTGCCTGCCATTGAAAATGAATAGGAGGCACATATTGTTATCCAGCTCTAAACTGGTCTCTTTATTGGTGCCTGCCATTGAAAATGAATAGGAGGCACATATTGTTATCCACCTCTAAACTGGTCTCTTTATTTATTTATATTTTATTCTTCTGTCAACGTTAATGCGGCCCGAACGGAAGAAGGAACCCACAGAAAATATACATCAAATCGACCGGCTCGGTCCAGGGATGTGTGCTATTACTTTTATTGTCAATACATTAAATATTTTTAATTTTATTCAACTTTTTCCATTTTTTGGTCAAAAAATGTCAGTTTTGGGAGTCATTTCATCAACTTT
>JAUMHL010000030.1:4703097-4735040 GCA_032362345.1 Sandelia bainsii
GTCTTAAACCTTACAATGTAAAGTGCCTCGAGATGACTTTTGTTGTGTTTTGGCGCTATATAAATAAAACTGAATTGAACTGAATTTCATTCAGAGGTCTGTCTGTGTCTGTACAAAAACTGAGAGCCTGTCACTGTGATCTGAATCTAGAGCGTCTGCTTTATCAGATGAAGTGTTGGTGTGAAGGTCACTCAGAGACATGTGGCCACCAGAGGACAATAGAGCAGCTGAGAGGAATAGACTGGAGCATGTCTGATGGAGACTGATGGAGACATGGTTGACCTCTGCCATCGCCCTGCAAGGTCAATGGCAACACTGGAAAGCTATATGTGTGCCCTGGGGGTAGGTATCCTTTAGGTTTTCTCAATTCACATTTAATTTCTCAATCACATTATTCAAAGTTTCTTATCTAATCCTATCTCCCCTTTTATTATTATCGGATTTATGCTGCCAGAACCTAGCTTCATTATTCAGTCTGAAGTCATGTTCAGATTGGTGTTTTACTGTTTGGGGGGTGGGGTTATCTCGCTCTACCCAATCAGTGTCACATCAAAGTCATTTTAAACAAGATCACTATGACAATGTGATGCGGGTGTAATGGTCACTGTTTTCACTTTCTTACTTTAGGTTTAGTTACTATGCTAAATTTTCTACCTAGCAAACACAAAGTTTGCTAGTTTAAAGGGATCAGCACAGTAATTATAATCAGCTCTCATGCATATGTGTACCAATTTTAATGGCATCCCTGGAGCCATACCAGTAACAAAACTAATAAGATCAACACAAAAACTGATTCTATTTTGCCACCTCACAAGTAGAGTACTTGTTTTTCTTTAGTTGAACTTCTTTATTGTCCGAAATGGAACAATTATGATTATGACTGAGGACACCACAGACACCGAGATGCATGAAAAGGTTTGTCATACTAGGCTAATTTTCACTGTACAAAATTATTGCACAGTAATTAAATTGAACTCAGTCATTTTTGTAAACTAAAGCTGATCTGACCTACTTTAAACTATATACCTGCCAGCAGACACAAGTCCACTATTGATGGTAGAATTGAAAAGCACATCTATATCCATTCTTTTACCAGTTCCTATTCAGAAGCAGCAACTGATATCCAACCCTGGTGTTCATCTTCAGCTCCAGCCAGTGTTTGTGCCATTTTCCGGTGCACTGATCTAACTACATTAAAATTCAAAACTGTGAATTAAGAACATGAACTAGTTTCGGTTTAATCTGTATGAACTGAACTTTGAACTTGCTCTAGTCTGCTGTGAACTGGCCCCAGCACCACCAACACACACAGCATTTCTTCACTGAGCTCACAAAGTAAACACTGTAAATAAGCTTGCCTCTATCGACAGAGGAGGCTATTAAAATAAAACTATCCCTGTCTTTATTGCGGTGTAAGCTGCATCTCTGTTGGCGTGAGTAAACAGATTCTCCCTGGCATCAGCACTTCTCCCTGGTGCAGAAACCCTGCGACTAGGCAACTGCGGGCTTGGTTACAGTTACCATGGAGACACGCTCTCGTCAGCAATGCCTGCCTCTAGGATTGAGAGGATGAGAGTGATGGAGAGATATTGTGATACGTGAGATCAAGAGTGATGACGAAAAATATATACAGTATACACAAAAAGGAAGAAAAGAGCACAACATGTAAAGAAATGAATGAAAGACAATGAGAAAGAGTAACAGTAAGAGACAGATAGAGCAGGTTTCCCGCTGTGACCATGATGTAAATTCCATGACTTCTCTGTGACTTTCCTCAGCTGCATAAGACCACTTTCATTTATTCCCTCTTGATGTGGTAATGCTTCTCTTCAACTCAGCAGAAAATTACAAGTAAGTTTCCACATATAAGTCAGAGAAAACCAACTGGCAACCATCTAATGTGATGTAATAATGTGTGAAATACACTCTGGTGCTTTCTGTCTGAGCTGGATTTGGATTTTATTTTGTTCTGGATCTAAACCAGAGTCTACTGCAGGAGACATTCTGCCATGGATTACAGCCTAGACTGGTCTGGCCGGCACAAGAGGAGACAGCACAGCCAGGTGTGATGCAGGATAACCCACATACACACTCTTTGTGTTACATTTTACTATAATAATAATAATAATAAATACTTATTGATCCCCTTGGGGAAATTGTTGTTTGAACAGCTGCTAGACCTGTGTCAGCGCTACTATGGGGTTTCGATGTCTTGTCCAAGGACACCTCAACATGTAGCTTGCCAGGACTGAGAATCGAACCGCTCACCCTTGGGTTAGGAGACGACTGCTCTACCCACTGAGCTATCATGCCGCCCAAAACATTTGTCTGCCCTTGTCTTTGACAGGGACGCGAACCCGGATCTCCCGCGTGACAAGGCAAGCGTCTACCAGCTGAGCTAACAGAGAGCCAAAATGACAGATTGAGCAGGGAAGGTAAAAGTAAAGACATACTTGCAGAGGGAAAACTACTTGGAAGTTAATAACAGGATTGTTGCACTCAAGCTGTCAACCTTATTCAATAACAGCATATAAGAGACTGAGGCAGACATGATATTTTCTCAGGTTTCAATTTTTGAGGTGCGTTAAATTCGAATAATGGGTATTCAGCTGATGCTCTATTCCATAAAATATGAGTAAAATATTAACAGGAAAACTTATAACTAATAATTATGCTCATTACCAATTATTTTCTCAACAATCACCACGGTGCACTGTTTTATCTGCCAAGAGCAAAGTCACTACTTTGCAAAGACCTTCAAGACCTTAACTATTGTTATGTCTTCTTCCACAGTGTTTGTATGAGTGAGTGAAGGTTTTATGTTAGGGCACATTCAAACTGTTTCCTCATGCTAGAACTGCTAGCAATGCTACCAAAAAAATACTAAACAAACTGACTTGTCCATTTTCACTTTGGCCTCAATTTACCTTCTCACCTTCTTTAACTTCATTTGTGTGATTATTTAATTGTAATTTCTTTAGTTTGCAGCTAATTGGCCTCAGGGTGGAGTGGTAACACAGTTACAGTTCCATATTAGATGGATGAGG
The DNA here is from genome assembly GCA_032362345.1 of Sandelia bainsii. Lineage (NCBI taxonomy): Eukaryota > Metazoa > Chordata > Actinopteri > Anabantiformes > Anabantidae > Sandelia > Sandelia bainsii. Next base: position 4,706,145 of record JAUMHL010000030.1, read on the forward strand.
GAGACAGAGAAACATTTACAAACTAATTCAGTCGATTGATTATAAGTGATAATACACTGTGCCACTCCTGTATGTTGTCAGAAGGAAGTGTAGAAGTCTGGGGTATGTTCCAAATAGTTTTATGTTTATATAAAGTCACCTAGTAATCCTGCTGCAGACAGACATCCAACAGTCTCAAACTACATATAGATATGGGCACGAGACAACATCTGCCATAACATAAGTTCTTTAAGTACTCAGAGAACTCAGTACTCAGATCTGACTGACAGAGTCAAAAAGAACAAATGTAGTCTCATATACATCACACCTGCCCCCAGCTACGACTGGCATCTCAGTAAAAACAAACTTGCTAGACCCTGATAGTTCTGGGATGATGTCTAAATCTGAGCATATGCTTTTAACCTGAATAAATCTGCCACGTGTGCAACATCCTAATATCTATCTGTGTCCTTCCTGATTTTTTCCAAAAGCATTCAAACTCTCTGAGCTCCAAAAGACACTCTCCAGACTTTCATCCATAATAAGGATATTTATATGGCATATTAATATGTGTTAAACTTCCTGTTAAAATTGCATTTGTTTGCTTTCTTTAGCGCAATTAATATTTTCATTATCGTTCATACAAAGAAGAGAATCCTCGTGTTTGAGAAGCTGCAACCTGCAACCAAAACTATGCTTCATGGATGAGTGAATCAAGAATCAAACATTTTGAAAGAAAAATTACCTCACTTTTGTCTAAACCACTTTAGGGCAATCCCTACCTGAGGCAGCCGGAGGTGTTCTTGAAGACGGTGGTCCACTCAGCATCCCGAGGCTTTGAGTCCTCGTTGGGCTCGTGCTCCCACCCTGAGTGGGGGATAATGACCTCGTTGGTCATGGTCTGCATGCCGTGGTTGATGATCACCATCTTCAGGGATTCATAGGACGACAGATTCCACAGTGTTCCTGTAAGGTGGCAGAATAAAAGAGGAATTAAATGACGTATTAAGATGACAGTAATAAGGGAAAAGACATAGGTGATTAGGTAAAATTTAAAAAGTATAATGTATAAAGTATAATGTAAAGGCGAAAGGAAGAGGAGGGATAAAAAAGGAAGAATGGACTGGATGAAAGCTATACAAAGAAAGAAATATAGGACAGGAAATTACAAAATTACAAAATGAAAATGGTAAGAAAGAATGAATGAATGAAAGAGACAGGGATAACAGTGAAGGATGAGAGAAAACAAGTGACAAGAATGACAAGGAAATGGGGATGGAGCAGTGGAAAAACACAAAAACAATACAAAATATATGACGACAGCTGTATAGCCAAACATACTGCAGTGCAGACTTTGAAAATGCAGTCAAAAACACATTTAGATTGGCAGTGAACCAGATTTGAAAAATAATGGAACAAAATTGGTTGTTCAATAGACAGAAGTGATGTGAACTGGACATATTGAACTGTATTAAAAAGTCACTGCACTTTTATTCTCCCAATAGAGTTCAGCTGAGTACCACTATGTTGTAAGTGATAGAGTCTAAAGCAGCCATACTAATGTCATATTTCTGTAATATTCTCATAATATTGCTATAGCAATAGTGGGGTTATCTTATGATGCTTTACATTCCATTTCTACTATTACAGTATTACTAATGGCATAATACACCACTTGAACAACTTATTTTCTCTTCCAAGCAAGTCAAGCAGGAAAAAAGAGCATTTTCAAGTTACCTCTAACAGGCAGCCTATTTTATACCTCTGCAAAAAAGAGGTAAACTTAACTGAGCTGGGTATGTGCAGGCAGACAAAACAGAGAGAAGGAAATCTTGGCAGCATAACCAGGCAGCCATGCCCAGCACAAATAAAAAGTACAGCATCAGCATCAGATGGGTTTTCACTCAGACACATGGAAGCTGTGGAGCGAGGCAGTCTCCAGTATGAGGAGAACAAAAATGTCACACCAAAAAACAAACAAAGTCCATGTTTTACATGGTCTCAGTTTCTTTTTCTATTAACCCTTTCCTCAGGTCTCTCTCTGACACTGTCTCTCTCCTTTTTCTCTTATACTTCTACATTTCTTTTACATTGAGCATTTAGCCAACATTGACGTGTATATTATACTGTATAGTATGTACAGTGAAACATGAGTAATTTGTCTTTTTCCTCTGTTTAGTTACCAGTCATCGCCTTACGTTTACAGGGATGTAAAGAGCATAATGTTTCTATGGATGCAGTGACTTCTACTGTGGGTTACACCTGGAGCACTGTTTTTTAAGTCTATATTTGTTTATATGTGGGCAAATTAGCAATGGTAAAAGTATGCCAAACTGCTGAGCAGTTCTTGTCTGCAATGTGGAGTTTGCATGTTCTCCCTGTGTCTGCATGGGTTCTGTCTGGGTACTCCAGCTTCTTCCCACCCTCCAAAGACATGCATCTTAGGTTAGGGTTAACTGGTGACTCTAAATTGCCTGTGGTGCCCAGGTGTGAATGTGAATGGTTTCTGTCTCTATAGATCAGCCCTGTGACAGACTAGGAGCCCAGTACTTCTTTTTACCCCACCTCTCGCCCAATGACAGCTGGGATAGGCTCCAGCAGTAAGGCTGGGATAATGAATGGATGGAAGTTCTAGCATTACTGTATACAAAGCACCTGTCTTTCTGTCTGTCTAGTAAGTTGGTAGTACATTCATATCTGCAGAATGATTCAAGTAGTTTGAAGTATTTGTAAAATTAACTGGAATATGTACTAATTATTGCTATTTATTAACAAATGTTCAGACAATTAGCTGAATGCTATATTAGAAGTTACCTGGCTAACTGAGTAATCCTGTGTAAGTCAATACCCCCAACTGGAGTCCTAGAAGGCAGGTGTCTGATTGATGGGAATCAAATACAAAATCTGTGTCTCCAGTGTTTTTAGAACACCAGGAAGCTCCTTTTCACTTTCACCTCATGAATACAGTTCAGCTCTCCCGAGCACCCTTGAGCAGGCCTTACAGTTTGATGCACATGCGTGCACACGCAGAAATGCTGAAAGACACATGGAGTTCACATATTACAAGAAGCACTACTGCACTTGTGCACACATGTACAACCACAGACTGTGATTCTTTCCTAATCTACATCACAGCAGTGAAACTGTCATACTTCAATGCCCTGTTGTTTAAAATGATTTCTGTACATTTTCCAGATGGTCAGTGTTTCCTCCGTAAAATTATGCTCACTGCACACAGGAAAAAAATGTCTCGGCAGACAGACCTAGGCTAAAAATAACTGCAACCCTTCTGGTGTGGTTGTGCTGGAGAAAGCTGGTTTCCTTCTCCAAGAGAGTGAAAAAAAAAAAAAAAAAATCATTAGGGTAACCCACATATTGTATTATATTTTAATTTGAATGCATCTTCCCTATCCATCACATGTGTATAGTAACAGAAACAGTACACCAAGCACAAACTCTGTACATTCATTCCCCCTGTTTTTTCAGTTGGGTTGACCAGGCTGGCTTCCTGTGCGTCAGAGACTACCAGGCTACCAGTACCTAACTGGAAAGGATTAGATGTGTAGGCTGAGATTTGGCTGCAGTCTAAGCCACATTCATACACAAATCCTGGGTGTAATGCAGGATATTGAACAAAAAATTTATATAACTATGTATGCTTAACAGAATGTGTTTATGAAACTAAACAGAGAGAGATTCAACATGTTCCACAGTGTGGATGATCTGCTGCAATATTACTAAATCCTTGTAGTCCTTACACACCACTATAGACCTGAGTCTCGTATGACAACCACTAATATCACACTCTACCTTAAACTATGCACTTGATTAACACAGCTGGTTGGTTAGAGAACATGTCCTAGGAGTAAACATTGCTTGACAGACTCATTTCAGAGCGATAACTCCCCAAAGCCCTAAACAACCAATGCTCAGGTAATTACAGTGTTAAATGAAAGCTAGTTTAATTTTGTGATTCGTGCATTTACTGTAAATTTCATAGCTCTACAATTAAGCATTTTTATGGGATGTTAAACTTTGATAGAAATTGGCTGTGATGTTATTTAGAGATATGGATGTTGTTCCATTAGCATAATGGAAGCTCTGATTGAATAAGTTACATTGTTATTTACATGTTTTTTTGTCTGATTTTTATTACATATTGTTATCTATCTAGACCCACCCATGCACCAACTCTGTTGAGTGTATTTCTATGTATATGTAGATTTATTGTAGCTCAGCCTTTAGCTTATACTGTCTTTACTTTACATACAGTCCACCCCAAAAGTGGCCAAACAACAAGACGCAAAACCCTCATCATCAGTAAGAAGCAGAAAGACATGTTTTGGACTGACGAGACCAGAATTAACCTCTACCAAAGTGAAAAGAACTAGTCCTGGTCCAAATCATACAAGCTCATCTGTGAAGCATGGTGGATCTAGTATTATGGCTCAGGCTTGCATGGCTTCTTCTGGAACAGGCTCACTGATCTTTGTTGATTATACACAGTAACTCATGATGGTAACTAACTGGAAGGAGCCTCATCATTCAGCAAGAGAACGATCCAAAACATACTCCCATACTGAACTTCAAAGGAGGGGAAAAAGGGGAAGACTGGCCAAGTCAATCAACCAGACCTGAACCCAACTGAACATGCATTTCACCAGCTGAAAATGTGATATGAGAAACCAACCATTTTTATGACAATGACCTGCAGGCTTCATGTATTTATGGCAAACAGGCCAAATATACTGATTTACCACCAAATTTTTAGTTTCACTTACTGTACTTTAAAACGATCTGTTCCAATACTTTTGCTCACTTCAAATTTGTGTGATCTGATACAAAAGGTGATATGTTCTGTGCTCTTTAATATATCTAGATGTAAATATATATTTAATATATTAATGTTTTGATCTTAAACCCAAATATCTTCAGTGTACAGCAAACACAAATGGATTGGCCTTGCTGTTCCAATACTTTTGGATGGGACTGTATGTTCAGGATTTCATCTTCTCTACTTATTGCACATATAAGTGCTTTTGGCTGAAAATGATAAAGTACACCATTTATGAATTGAAAGGAGGTTTGTAGTATGTGCTTTTACTGTAACAGTTTTGGAGACTCAGGAGCCAGAAATGTATTTATGCAAAAATATATTCTACATTTACAATTGTTCATATGTGCTTGATTTAATAATAAATCCAGTATTTGCTGGTTTAAGTTATGTCTTTGTGGTATGTTGGTCTCACGGTGTTTCATTTTCAGTCACATATGCGCCGTTCCTGTTGCATATTTCCCCCACTCTCCTTTTTCACATGGTCAATTTTGTCATTTACTCCAACCAAACGCATGAGAGCGCGTGAGAAGAAGTATCAGCATGCAGGCATGAATCACATTAACAAATGTGCTTTTGTGGCGTGTGTACTCGGGTATGATGACAGCTAGCTAACATTCAGAGTCTTCCCGCCAGGCTGACAACTTGATTACCTCCACTGTTGTGTCATTAGCATCAGTTTAAGATGTGACAAGCTACATTCAACATGCAGTCAACACATGAGGAAGCAGTTAGCAATCTGAGTTTTAAGAAGACACGCACTGAATAAAGAAAACCTCTGACTGAAGTGTCTTTGTCATACACTGTTTGGGAAATATTATGAGCTTTGTAATGTACCACACATGCTCTGTAGAGGATGAAGAAAGAGTCGGTGTTAAAACAATACTGATGTGCCCATAATATTAGGGGTTTGTGATGTCTCTAATTTACACAGAACTTGTTGAGTGTTTCTATATTATTGTAAAATTGACATAACAGCCCATGTTCTGATGGAAATATATTTGTGTATATAAAATGTAAACTAGACCATCATCCATTTTTGACTTGACCTAGCCAGAGTGTTAAAAAATAGAGAAACAAAATAAGAGTTAATTTTAACCTAAGTACTTCAGTAACAACAGATACCTGAGCCTTTATACAAAAAGTACCATCCAACCATGCAAACTGTCTCCATCCCCTCCGGCTGTTCACCATCACATCCAGTCTCCTAGCTGAAACACCGCTCAGGCCGGTGGAATCAGTCAGCTCTACACTGATCACATATGCCAGAGGGGAGGAAAAGGCATGTCCTTGCCGTGGCTGTGATCCATCAAGTACGACAGGCATTCAGTTCACAGACACAATGTTATTTAAGATGACAGAGTGCTGTGGAACTGACGATCTCCATCCCATGTCCTGCCACTGTTTCAAGTCACGGACTCCATATCAGGTTTAGTCCATTTGCTGTCCTCTGTCAGCTTCTTGGTGGGCGTGTTAGGGGTGTTCTGCTGTCTCACAGGGCTTAGGCAGATACTTTACAATAGTGATGTTAAAGACTCACTTCACACTTGATAAAGACAAACAACTACTGACGGATGGAATTTGGGTTTGTTAGGAAAACTAACAACTGTTTTTAGAAATCTCCTTCAATACACACTGTAACCACATTTATCTTCCAGGAAGTAGAATCACAGTTTATTGACCTTTTGGATAGGAATGTCCAAAATGTTCAATTAAAATCCTATTTAAGTATTTTGGGAAATATACTTTACTTTTTTTTCAATTTCTTTAGGAGTCATCAGCCACTTAGCTTAGCTTAGCATCAGGGTGGTCACAGAGGGAAACAGCTACCACACATAAAACCAAACCTGCATGTCATGCATCGAGTAAACCTGATTAAAGAAACTAAACTTAAAAAAATGTAACATTAAGTTATCGGACTATGAAAAACACCATTACTTAGGGATGCAAGTTTGTCCTATCGCACCAGAATGTCATAAACATCTTAATTCATAATGTTCACATCTAGGACATTAATGCCCTGCGGACCAAATTTTCAAATACTAAATTATGATCTTGGTTTTGTTGTCACTTTGCTCCCAAGTTTGTTTTCAGATAATGGCAGGATTCCCAGCAGGGCCATATTCTAAAATTCCAAGACTTTACTATGAACCTTCCATAAGTGCTTTCAAGATCTAAAAACGATCCCTTTCTGGTTTATTAATGTTGTTTATCTGCTGAAAAAAGTTCTAAAGGGGTAAACAGTCTGGCTGATATGGTCATGAAGGAAACCATCTAAAAAGCAGCATGTAATGAAAGAAATGTGCAAAACAAGTTGTAAAATATATTGCAATACATTCCTATAAACAGAATTCATTCACTGTAAAATAGCTCCTCTGAGAAAGAATGTATACAAAAGCTACAGGTTGATTTCCATAAATTGGAAAATGGAAATAAGGATGGCTTATAAAGAAAAACATTGTGACCTGATAAGTATGTAGCTTCAATATTTACACATTTTGGGTTTTCAAATCTGTGATTTGCTTTTGTTTTCTTTGTCTTAAATCCAATCTAGCCTCAGGGGAAGCTGAGCATGTACATTATTACCTGCATCTTCAATCATTTATTGCCACAAACAGTTTAGATTTGTCATATTTTTGCCAGAGCTTGACATAATCCTACAATGCTAAGATCAAAACAGTGTGTGTGCATTTGTCAAAGTAAATGACAAGATGGGGAACGAAGGAGACAAGTAGCGAGTTGAGTATAAACCAAATGTTACCTCCTGTTTCTGTTTACTCCTTTTCCTTTTCCATGAATCCTCTTCTGATACTTGGATATGAGGCTTATAGATACTAGGGCAGGGACTGGGAATGGGACTGGAGCTGTGGCTGAGGCTAATTCAATTTTCCAGGGACCACTGGCAGGCATGTTGCTCTTCAAGCAGGGCTATTAACTTAGTTCTGCGCATTACCGTTCTCCTCCTTTCTCCTCCCTCCTCTCCTTGTCTTCCTCACCCTTTTTGCCATCCATCACGGCAGCTTAGAAAAAAGGGAGAGGGCATTTGTGACATGAAAGGAGGAAGAGAGGGAGGAGACCTCAATAAGTGGACACACTCTGTTGCTTGTGATGCAAACGTCCACTCGAGTAAGAGAAACGATATTATGTGTATGTGTGTGTGTTTTGGGGAGGGGCTAGGAGGCAAGAGCCAGAGGTCGATCCCCAGAAATCAGTTAATGAAATGAGGTAGGAAGGCCTACGCAAAAGATGCACCATGCATGCAGATACACACACGTGCACACACACATATACACATGTTTATACACACACGTACAGTAAGTCAATGATGTACTCAGTAGGTCATCTCATATATCAGAGTGGGGGATATCAGGTATGTTTCTCTTTTCAGAAATGACTTCACTATGTTCTACATTACCATAAGGACCATGTGCATGAGTAGTCTCACAGTATGTGTGTGTTTGTGTGTGTGTGTGTGTGTGTGTGTGTGAGTGTCCTATACAGTATTCTGTTAATGTTGAACCTGTGTTGAAACCAGTATACTGAGTGCTTTTGTTCAATATCAGATAATTGTTCTATAGGAAGACTTAGATTTTACTCACTAATGCAACACTTGTTAGATTAAGTTGCAATAATATTACATTTTCATTTCATTTGGTTTGGATTCTCCAGATTAGGTTCTCATTTTTCAATTTGAAATAGAGTATTACAGTAATCACTGTCCTTCAGTGCCCCTGCAATGTCCTTATGGAAAACAGCCACCTCAGCTGACCAGTGATTTACATGTTTAGCTTTGTCTGCTGCCCCAAATCCACAAATTTAGCAATCAGTGAAGTGAGGACATTGAGTCTGTTTTGTTCTGGGAGTAGTTCAAAACTGCTTTGAGACTTACTAACAGTAGACATTTTTTACAGCAGATATTTGGCTTGTCATAGCAACATAAGCACAAGTGTAATTAATGACACTAATAATAGCTAAGTGGCCCAGTAAGCTTTTAAAGCGAGTCCACATGTAAACCTGTAACTGGGACACCTAATGGAATACAGTCATTACTTGTTAATGTTATTAATTACACCTCATGTCAAGACAAAATGACTGCTGAGGAAAGGGTCTTGTAATGTCTGTTACTAGTGAAGTGAGAGAGCTGGTTTGATCTATGGGGCTGTACTAATGTAAGAACTACTAAAAATGTAAAAATGTACATTTTCATACATTTGATTATGTATTATTTTCACCCAGCTCTACAATACAGTACTACACCAGCAGTATCAACAGTTTCAGTGTATGATGTTATACTAATAAATCTGTACAAAAGCTGCACTAATCACTCGTTTATCACTTATCGTATTAACAACACATGATATTAAAAATTTAAAGTAATAACCTTTAGTTATATCAGTTTCCCTGAGGCCTACAAGATGTTTCAGCAGCCCCAAACTTTATTTAGGGTCTTTAAGGCCCTTTGAGTTAAAATTGAAATGCAAGTTTTAAGGTGCTTTATACCAAAATATCTGCTATATTGTGCTGTATATATTTTGTTACACTCACAAAATATCCACAAAACCTTGGCACAGTACACACATACGTAGACAGCATCTCTCTTCTGGCTTTGGGGCTTGCCTACTTTCCCTATGTGCATTTTTCACCCAAACAACAAAGATGTGCAGCAAGCACCTGTCTAACTGTCAGTCCACAAAACTCAGACATCTTCTGCAGAGAAAACAAGAGACATATCCCCTTAACAATCTACATTTCCACAGTGGGAATTGCTGCAGGGCACAAACAGCCCAGAGCCGAACGGGAGGGAAAAAAGAAATACTCTGAACGGTACAAAGCTCTAAAAATATGAACCACTGGTCTGTCGTTCTTCTGTGTTGGCGAATAAAACCCCTTGGTTCGTTCCACGTCGCCCATTTCCCCCTGCAGAAAACAGAACTCTCTGTGGTTTTAGAGAGACAGCACAAACTCCAGCAGCAAACTCTTAAAACACATGGACTAAGAAAAGGGCCCTATATTTAAAACCCCTTAATTATATTTAATTGTAGAAAAAACACGGCCAGTTCTAGCCACATGGGCTGAGGCTGTAAGCTGAGCTTGCATTGTGACTGGCCTGTTTTCACTGGAACCTAAAGCTGGAGACAGAAACAGAGGATGGAGAGAAAAACAGCAAGAGAGGAAAAGGAAGGCAGAGTGTAGATAATGAATGAAGGAGAGGAAAAATTAGAGTGAGCAAGGGAGGGTGGATAATGAGTGAGCGAGAGCAAGAGAGAGAGAGAGAGAAAGGGGGAAAAAATAAAAACAGCCTCCCTCCATTCTGTCCTCCTTGTCTTGTGGTGCAGGGTTATTTTTAGCTAAGATGGGGAGCAACATGGTGCTGTAAAGGCAATCATTTCTGCTGCGGCACAGTCATCGCTCACCACGACATCTGTCACAGCAAAGGAAACACACACACACTCACGTGCACATGCACATGCATGCACATTACTGTTCAACACGTACTGCTTTATAAGGACAGGTATCACAGTCAATACTTTCAATTAAACCCACCAATATCACGTATTGATACTCCCTCTTAAATACAGCCAGCGCTTCACAGATATTACAAATATTATGACATTGAGCAAGAAACAATTGACAATGAAATTTTTTTCGTTCTGACATATAAAGTAGCCTCTTTTTAATCTTGAGCTGGTGCATGTACTGTATCTGTAACATTTGGCGGCGACTTCACAAAGGTCAAACATCTCACTTTAAAGTGTATTTTTAAATGTATTTTTCATACATGTTCACATGGCAAAGTGGGCATACCTGCCAAAGTAAGCATGCTGAACATACACACTGCACATACATGACCTGCAGACCTCCCAGTGTTCTCCAGTTTACATCTGACACGTCGAGGAGAACAAATGTTTGTCTAACCACCATTCTGCCTCTTTCTGCTTTAGTTATCAAATGTCATTTTCAATGTTATATACAAAGTTATGCAGTGCAGGGGTAATTCAGAAAGTACTCTATTAGTATCGCATACATGGCACATAAACTTATCCAATAGTATAAGACAGCTTCTCCAATTAATAAATTAAATCACTGCATTTGTATTTACTAATGTTATCTTTGTGTAATATTAAAATTAGTTCGATGATCTGAATTATTTAAGTTTGACAAATATGCAAAAAAAATAAAATAATAATAATCAGGAAGGGGGCAAATAGTTTTTCACATCACTGTATATGCAACACTGTGATAATTGCTGGAAAAAATACTGATAAAAGTATACCACAATTGGCTGTTAATAGAATATGACTCAGTGCTGCATTACTACACAGGGTTTGGGATCATGGCATCAACTGAGTATATTCCTGGACAGAATATATAAGTAATGGGAAGGTATGCAGCCAGTGATTGAAAAGGACTAGCATACTAAGGTACTATCATATCAGCTTAAAAGGCTTCAAAGCAGCACTTACTTATACTTTACTTTAAAGAGAGTTGAGAATAATTAGGCAGACAGAAAGAGGAATCCTACAGTTAGTGCAGAAGACAGCCAACAGGCTTGGCTGCAGCAGAGCTGTGCAGGTGGTTTTTGCATAATATAAGAATCCTTTCCCTATGGCAGGGTGATTGCAATTTGAGCAATGCAATCAGATATATGCATAGTACTTATTTCAAATTATTTCACCCACATCACAGATCTTTTTTGAGTGGTTTGAATGGAAACATAAGTACATGTTGACACTTAAGAGTAATAAAAACGATTGCAAGCTTTGCAGTAGAACCGGCTTAGATGGTTATAAAATGAAGTCACAGTAAAAGCTGAATATTTTCTTACATTGATCACAATATGGAAAATGCAGGCTAAATTACTACAAGTCATTTTGGTACAGTAGAGCATTCTGCTTTTGCCACATCCCATTATTTTATAATCCATTGTTGTTTTAAAGGAATACTTCAACATTGGGAAAGACATGTTTAGTCACATTAACACAACTTGTTGTGCTTCCATTAATCCCATAATTAGAGAGCTTTAGAGGTGCTAGCAGGCATCACATTTGGACTGAGCCAGTATATCAATTTCACCTACTTTCAGTCTTTATGATACCATCTTGAATGCCATCAACACCACTGCAAAACCCTCTGCAGATTACATTCTACTTTTCATGTCCTACAGACCGTGTGTCCAAAAACACAAAATGCATGCATTTCACAAGAATATGAACCACTGACATTCCCAATCGTATCAGCATTCTAAGAGGTGATCTAATTGACGTGGTCCAGCTTTCATCAATACTTGGATAGGTAGCAGTTTGTCTCCAAATTCAAATTGGATTCATATAAGAAACAGAATGTGTCTCTCCTTTGAAAACAGAAAACCCATTGCATATTCCACCATACTGTGTACACTGGATTACGGAGATATCCTATATGCCCATGATGCTGCTACTATGCTCAAACCACTGAAATTGTTACCACAGACGATTATCATAATCATCACTATGAGCCATACAAAAAGGTCGGATGGTCAACCAGGCATCAACATAACATCATCGTCATCTGTAAGGCCTTACTATCTAAGCTGCTGAGAAAGTTCATATCCTTAGTTTAGAGCTCATCACAGGAGAGACTGGCTTGAAATGTTCGCCAACTATGATCTGGGAAAGACTGGTTTCCTGTACTATGCACATCACCAGTGGAACGAGCTGCTTTAAGTTAGACACACTGATTCTTGTGGGAGAATTCAAAACAGTAATACGTTTAACCTGTTAACTTTTAGTAGTGCTGACACAGGTCTAGCAGCTGTCCAAACAACAATTTCCCCAAGGGGATCAATAAAGTATTCATTATTATTATTATTTATTATTATTATTAACTACTGTTAACTATTATTGCACAGTTTCTGTGATTAGTGAATGATTTTTACATTCTTAATTTGTGTATGTACTGTATATATATATGATATTTGTTCTCACATCTCTCTTGCAAAAGGGATCCTGATCTCAATGAGATTTTGTGATTAAATAAAGCATAATTAACTAATTTATGCTAAGCTAACTCTCTGCTGGCTGTGTCAATCTTTATAACTAATTCCTTTGATACACATATTCTCCTTACCGGTGATGAGCTCTCGGACCTCCATGTCATTGGTCTTCCTCAGCAGGCGGATGAGGGCGGGGATGCCATCACAGTTCTTGATGGCCACCTTATTGTCATTGTCCTTGCCGTAGGAGATGTTGCGCAGGGCACCACAAGCCTTACGGTGGACTTCAGATTTGGGGTGGTCCAGAAGCCCCACCAGAACAGGAATCCCCTTTAGCTGACGCACATCCTTCTTAATTTTATCATTTTCGTAGCACAGGTGCTGCAGGTAGGCAGCAGCATTGGACTTGACTGGGTCAATCGGGTGACCCAGCATGGCAATGACTTCGGGGAGGTCTGGGTCTCGCCAGCGTGGGTCTTTGCGGATGCTGTCGATGGATGGTGAGCGCCGGCCGCCCATGCGGTCCAGACTGGCCATGCTCCCCCTCTCTGGCTGGGCCAGCGGAGCTGAATACATGCCATGGATATACGGGTGGCGCTCATCAATCAGCTCTGCCTCAATGGGGTCGTCTGGATACCCTCTGGAAAACAAGAGAAGAGAGGACGGTGAAGACAAGGGAGACGGAGAGTGACTCAGACAGATTTGTCTGAGAGAAGAATTAGGCTGCTGGGGGAAATACTTTGTGAGAAGTCGACTGAGGTGAATGCCACTGACTAATGAGGGGAAACGGAAAAGCAGACGACAAGATGAGTGAAAGATCGAGGCGATGAAAGAGAAAAAGAGGGAGTGCAGGACAGAGTGAAGGGGAGACATGGTGATCTGTGATTCACAGGTCTGTGAGAGGGACTTTGGTAGCAATTCCCTGCAATAGAAGTGATAGGCTAAGCAACATTCTCCTTATTATTCTACCCTCTCAAGTGGGGGCCAATAACAAACACGTCAGAGAAAAGATTGTACAAAGAAAAACCAGGCATTTCACAAAGAAACAGAGACAAAGGCAACACCAAAGAAAAATCTTTGAAGTTAAGTCTTGTGAACTTTTTTTTATACATATATACAAAGACACTACATACTGCTGAGAAGGGATTCGATGTCTTTTCCCCCAGGGAATAGAGAAAAGAGCTGTGCTGTCCCTCCAGGGTGGATCATGAGACACGCCAAACACTACCATGCAATTGCTTCCTATGACTTCTCCGTTAGCATGAGTGTCTATAGCATTATTACTTTCAGGGCTGGGCACAGTACTGCAGTGTACTTCTAGTGATGGAAAGGATTGTTGTCCATGAAAGGGGGAGGTGGGGTAGCAGCTTGAGGGTTTGAGCGGGGGTTTCCTTCATTGACTCTCTATTTCCCAAGCCTCAGAGTGTACGATCTACGCTCTGTTCTCTAGGGTTCTTTATTTCAAAGGCAGCCTCATTAATTCTCTATAGGAACAAGGGCAAAAGTATAGGCGCTCAATTCCAGTGACAGATCATTTGTTGCAGGACTGCATGATACTTATTTTACTTAAGGCTCTTTAATCATAGGAAACATTTTTCACCAAGTTGGACGATGAGGACAGGAGAGTCACATTTTACACTGGCAGAAAAGTAGCAAAGCATAGTTTTGAAACTTGAAACAAAAATTCTTCTTTTTTGAACACATAGCAGCGAGTTGCCTAAAAGGATGAGAGCATGTTTGGTAGGAAAAGTTATGACTTGGAGAGAAGAATTTAATTAGGGTTATGTACTTTTGCACACCATTTATCATCTCCCCCAACCCCACCCCACAGCTTGATACTTGTTTATCCTCATTACATAATCCAGCTGGTCCCCTAACCATCTTTGATGTATGGTGGTGCAATAAAATGGTGGCCAACACTGATGGTTGGCAGGGAATTCCAGAGCAGGCTCTAATTTTAATGAGTTTTATGTTAATTATGTATTTTTTACAGTTCTTCCCAGAGATGCAGGGGAAGGAGTGGGAGCTCTGCATGCCATCATGCCTCCGCTCTGTATTTCTCTGTTGATTTCTCTTTTACACAAGCCTCACAGTAATATATTGGCTTTTATGGCACAACTTGCATTTTATTGCCAGAGAAATCAATATGAGATGAACTGGTAGACAAACTCCTGCCCAAGCAATGTAACAAGATACTAAATCCCCTATTTAGATGGATGGAAAGAGGATTAATAGAGATGGAGTAAGGCACCAATGCAGTCGAGTTCAGCCCTGCTCCAAAATGCTGGAAGTTCAAATAGGAACCAATTGGCAGTGGCAAGATTTGTGGGACAAGCTTTGGCTCTTGTTGGCACATGACAAAAACAGCTATGATTCTGCAGGTGTAATATCTTTTCAAAGAGGGTGTTCCAGACAAAAATGGGAAACTAAACACAGCAGAGCTGAACTTGAGTAGATCTGCCGTATCCTCATTAATTCTTCTTTTTAAAAGTCGTCTTTTAGAGTTTTGTGAAATGGAGGTGGAGAGCCACAAACCTCTATAGGCAGCTTGTCACCACAGTATGGTGGAGGCAATCAAAAGCTTGATTACAGCACATCATTTTGAAAATGACTGCTTCACTGAGGTTTGGCAAAAACACTAAACTACACTAAACAGACTCAGTGGAAAAAGAGAGAAACTTGTGAATGTGTGTGTATGTGTGCATGTGCTGGTAGTTCCTAAATGCTTCCTTGTGTACACCAAGAACTAAACACATACTCTCACATTGGGAGGCCATCATCCAGCTTTCAATTGCTGCTGGATATTGGACACGACAAGGCAACGAGAGGCAGGAATAACCCCCCTAAAGAAAGGGCAGTACACAATCTCAGTATTTTCGCTGTCGCATAGACCTACATACATAACCACAGTCTCTTTCACACACAGTATCTTTTTCTTTGGCTTTCGCTCTCATTATCTGTGACACCGTGTTTCTCACACACTTTCTCTCTGTCTCTCAGACACACACACACACTTCAGCACACAGTTGAGATGTACAGTTGTGCAGATCGTGGCTCATTTAGATCTAGGCTGATGCAGCAGGGCTTTTGGTAAAGCAGGCGTTGCGAGGCTGAGTGATGGGAATGTCAGGATTTGCATTTAAATTGGCGCCATTGTGTGTACAGGGAGGGGTGTATTCATAAGATGTGAAAGGGCTCTCCGTCGCCAGACGCGATGCTCCGAGCATGATTACAGCAGATCACTCTCCTCATGTTAATCGAGCTGCTAACTGTCCAGGCTATTTCTGTGTATCTGAGTGCTCGTCTGCAGATGTGTGGGAGTGCTTGTTTTGTTCTAAAACAGAAAGAGTAGACAAAGATAAATAGATACAGTAGCTATGAGATGTATGCATGTCTGCAAACTTCACCAGTCATTCATCTGGACTTCCTCACTATTCTTCCTTTCTTTCCTTCATCTTCAGTCAGTTACTTTCATCATCCTTCAAACGCAGCCATGCTTGACCGTCTTCTTTGGCAGGCCCATAAAAGGAGATAAACTGAAAAGAATTAGAGACTCGGAAAAAGATGTTTGCATCTCATATGTACACATTACATCTCCACTGCGTTTATGAGCTGTTCCCTGATTGTCCCAGCTGAGCAGCTTGCTCATTTTGAATTATGGGCAATAATTGCTTTATGATGAACAACAGTCTTTGTGGGACAGAGAGAACAAGGAGGAGGAAAGAAACAGCAAAGCAGGCTTTTCACTGTCGCCACTGCTTGTTTTCATACAGTTAAAGGAGTCATCGCTCAGAAGTTCCGTCTATACTGTGATGCTTCTGAGAAACCAGATACAGAGAGAAAGTTTAATATTAAATAAAGTATTTTGCTCTCAGCGAAAGCCTCTTGACAGGATCGATGAGGAGGTTAAAAGGGTGTGTTGTGCTTGCTAGTGGCAGATCACTGGATTGGAACGGGACACTCCCCCTCTCAATTAGAGAAAGACTTGAATGCGAGTATGTACGTCTGTGTGTGCAGTGACCCATGGATGCAGGTGAGCAGGTGCAGTGAAGCAGGAGAGATGAGCCATTAGAGATTGGCTTAAATAACGTCCCTGTAGTGTGGCAGGGTTCAAAAGCAGCTATTAATCACGCTGGACATACCACACACATGCGCAGAAAGGTGCCCATGGACACACACACACACACACACACACACAGAGAATAAGAAGATGGATAAAGGGAAACAAAATGATATCCCTCCCTCAATTTCATTGCTATTTAATATATTATATATTATATATTATAATATATAATAAAGAAATCTGACATCTTCTTTCATTTCTAATTCCACACATCACAGTTTACACCAGAACATACAAGTATTACACAGCTAATGACACTTGGCTGAAAAGTTTTTCATGACACGTAGCCACTGCTACCTCCAGTACTCTCACGTCTGGTGTACAGTATATGCTCCGATTATTCTGAAAGATCAGTGCTCTGCACATACTGCGCTCATATAGGCAGGTGACAAAGGAAAAAACTGAGTAAATGAGGAGAGAAACACACCAGATGTTGATATTTTCATCATTTTCATACTCATCAAACCATGCACTGCCCCCTCACAGCCTGTATGGAAGTCTTTATTAATTGTTCATTTATTACACATGGTACATTAGATGTACAGTATATTAGCACTAAAATCCAACAGTGAGGCATGCTTACATATCATCATTTACATCACACGATGGGCTCCTGGTGACAGAATGACTGCTCAGCGCCAATGAGGGCTTGGAATGTAGTGATAAGCTGTAATTAAACTGCTTTAATTCCCAGATTCTTTACAGCACTTTGGAGTCACTTCTTGGAAGAATGTGAGCAACAGGAGAGCCTCGGCACTCTGTGAGGACTGACTGTTGCTGTTTCCTGGGTAAAAAAAAAATCCAGACAGTACCCTGATGTTGTGGTGTTTTCATGTCGTGTGTGAGCATATGAGTGCTGGTAAAAACGAAGGAAACGAGGAAATACTTGGTACTGAATATATATTTTCTGCTGCAATTAGCCAGACAGCAGTCAGTCAAGAGTGGATTCAATGTGTTTGTGTTTGGGCATTCACATGAGCAGCTGTTACTGTGTGTGTGTGTGTGTGTGTGTGTGTGTGTGTGTGTCTGTGCGTATGAAGGAGTGTATGTGGCTGTTAGGGCTGTGTTGTGACACATATAAGGCAGGCTACAAATTGCCTGTCACAGCAAGCACCTCTCACTAGGAGGATGTGGGAGTGACTCATTTTCTGAAGATGTGGATATTTATTGTGCGCGCGTGTGTGTATGTGTGTGTGAGAGACAGTGTAAGTGAGTGTGTGAATGTGAGTGAGAGAGAGAAAGAGAGAGACAGACAGTATGTGTAAGTGTCAGAGTAAACTCAAAAGTGAGTAAAGACAGAGCACGTGATTAGGCATCTTCTTTTTAAAGCCAACTAGTTGCAAATGTGTGTATGTAAGCCTAGTAAAAAAGGCCCAAAAGCAAAACTTGTCAACATGCCTGGGTTTAGCAACACCTTTGAACATGCCAAATACACACACACACAAATATCAACACTCTTTCCTGTCTCTCGACCTCCAGACATTCTGTCATCTTTAAAACACATATCCCACTAACTCAACAACAAACCCCTGCCTCAATTTACTTGAAGGTGGACACCGCCCCCGCCCTTACTCCGCAGCAATGAAGTGATTGCAAGCTATTAAGAGACAAGAGTCCATTTTGGGATCTTATTGTTGGAGGCTAACAGGCTTTTTCTCCTGCCTACTAGAGTCTAGGGGTTGTACTCCTCTCAACAAAGGTTGCTCAATAAAAGAAAGGCTTTAAGAGATAACACACCAAAGCCTCCTGTCCTCTCCCACTCTCCCTCTATCCTCTCATTCTCCCCTGATCATGTCTCCAATCATTCCCGCCTCTTTACCTCTGTCACAAACACATGTTCACTATCCATTTGCAGGAAAATAGCAATCAAAGACTTGTTTCTTCCTCGCTTCCTTTCTCAAGCAAGTTGCTCAAGGAGAAGAGACATCTGTTTACTTGTGTACTGTGTAATGTAGTCTTTTTTATGGCGAGAACAAGACAAGTATTCTTTATTCCCTCACATTTTAACAGGCCGGATCTCCTCTTGTGTCAAGGCACAGCCTGCGCTCATGCATATGAACAAGAATTCACTGTCCAACATAAAAAGAAAAAACAAGTATACTGTGTGAACTTGTGTACCTTCACAAAACCATTATCTGCAAGCTCCAGTGGGGTGAACGCTTCAGACGAAACACAATCTGGCAGGTTTTTAAGTTTTAACACCAGGTACTGAAGTACAAAAACTATGCAGATCTACCGTATCTGTGTAACATCTTTTCTTTGAGCTAGAATAACAGACCAAGTGCTCCTTGTTAGTTTAGAAGTCAGTCTCTACTCGCAAGTTTTGCATTTATCCTCACCTGACCCTGGGCCCATCACGGAGAGGTTCCCGGTGGGTGCGACCCCGGTTGGCCCCCTGCAGGGTGCGTCGGTTGGCAGTGGAGTAATCGGGCTCCAGCTCATATGGCTCCTCCTCTTCAGGGCCCAAGCTGCGGCGATCATCCTCAAGGCCATATGGCTCGGGTTGGAAGCGCTCTGGCTGTGAGCGGTTCAGATCCACAGTGCTGCTGCCCATAGGCACCTGGGGCTGGGCCACATGGCCATAGTCATCCTTGCGAATAGGCAGTGTGTAGCTGTTCTCTGGTCGGTAGCTGTTGGGCATGTAGGGGTAGCGAGGTGGCCGGAAGTTAACTCCACGTGACAGGCTGCCGTAGTTGTCTGTCAAATCGCCGTAGCCATCGTGCAGGCCATAGTGGCGAACATATTGGCTCTCAGGCGCCTCGCCATATGAATCGTTGTAGGAGTTGTTGTAGGAACGTGTCAGGGTGGAGGTTGCTTGAGGAGTAATAAAGCGGTCACCTCCATTCTTCATGAAGCGCCGGTCGATGGAGTCGGTGTAGCTACCCAATGGTGACGAGCCCTCAGTCAGGGGCAGGCCATCAGGACCAAGTGGCACCTGACGCACTGTTCGCGTAGTCACCGTCTTCACCATCTTAGTCACCTGTACAAAGGAAGAAGTACAGCAGTCAGACACTGTGGCACGGCACAACAGAAAGCTATTAAAACAAACCTATGTTAGGATCCAACGGACATGTGGACATGGCATCGTCAGGCTGCACACACACAGATACAGTCCACTAAACAGAGACACTTCCCTTCCCTCTGATTAGGAAATTGTTAGTACACCAAACAGTAGAAGATGTTGACAAATAAAGAACGTAAAAACAAATGATAACTTTGGCTCTTAATTAAAACATGCATTTCAACCCTATATGAGAAGAAAACTAATCCATTTGTATTAGTTCAAGCTTATTCATTCTGGAGTTAGTTGTACTATCCATGAATTTCTGATGCTGACGTTAGTTGGGACCAACTTTCTGATCATCAGCGCAGAGTCAACATAATATTTGCTACCTGTGCACAATTATGTTATTCTTATGGAATTCAACGAGTAAACAAGTTTAACTAAAGGCACTCAGTTTTATTCAGGTAACAAAAATGTCTTGACCAATATAATCTGTTATAAGACCCTTATACCCAGAATATAACATACTGTATGTAAAGAAATTGTCTAAGTTATCTGAGTCTCCTGGAGACTGCTGTAACAGAGAGAATTTGAGGTGTTACAGACCTTGAATCCTTTATGTCCCAACAGAGGGTAGCAGAGTAGCATCATTCCCTGTAGTTGGAGGGTTGTAACAAGTAGACTTGCAATCATCTATCATTCGCATTCACTTCATCCTAAAGCTAAATAACTAGACTTCCTTTGTCTCTGTGCCTATCTGCAGAATTACAGACAAAAAAACCCACCCTCCCTGGGCTTTCTGCCCATACAGAAATCAATTTACTGTTGAGTGGATTCCACTGTGGCCAATAATTGGCTATTTTGTCCACGGCTATAAATTCATTTTCCCAATTAATGAGACTGATGAAAATTAATCGTCATCTGCAGGGGTGCAGGTCTGATGATCTGACAAGGTGTTGCAGAGAGGTTCATTTCCACTTGATGAGCCCAGAACAACTGTCTGAATTTGCTGAAGAAAGGAAAATAAAGGCTCCTCTCTTTCCTGCATCTGATTGTTTTAATTTTTCAACACCGGCCCTCTTAATTGTAATATGCTTTCTCTGATTTCACATCAATGTCAACACTTTGATTTTAATCAGACTCAAGCAAAGGCATGTAACAATATAGAGAAACAACAATAAGCAATTAACCCTCGGTACAGTTGAGTTTGCAGTTGAGGAGCAAAAGCACAAACCACATTGGTTGTTCAACACAGCATCCTCATTAACTTGGTGGAAACAAATAGACATCTTCACTGGCCTTGTTTTTTGATTACACCCTAACTGTGAGCTACGTAACAAAGCCTACTTCTGGAATGCCAAGGTTCACTTACATGTTCGGTAATTACTGAGTAATTTACATGTATTTCTGAAGCCTGTCTTGGCTTTGCACAGTTAAAAATAAACAGCTCATTTGTTTGATTCTCAATAGCTAAAGCACATACTTCCGTCCTCTTGATTCACAGCCCCACATCATGGGGTCCTACTGCTTACTATGGACCTGCAGGGGACTACAGGGGCCAGGGCTGAATGTCATACCATGAGGCATGAGGCAATAACATTTGTATAATAAATGACATTTATTAAAATGCATTTTAAATTTTTTGATATGCTTTATTAAATTAATATAGCTTCACGACAAAACCCCAACCTTCCAGATGGAGTGTAACGTCAGAATGCTTGTATTCACATCTGGTAACTTCATCACATTTTATTTAACATCATATTTTATTCTATTTAATTCTGGCTGTCGGAGCTTAGAGGAGGGCAATTCACCGTGCCCTCCTACAGCTTCCCAGCCTTGACATGCCCGGTTGCCTTGTACTAAAACAGCTTTTTAGGCTGTTTGCAAGGGCTGCAAAGGGAGCTATCACACAGGTTTCAAATGCTCTTTGATGCACGCTCAAGTTCACAAGGCGTTAAACCGTCACTCTAGGGGAAACGAGGGTAGGCAAGAGACCTGCGTTTCAGAGGAGCCTCTTATATATGTTGAAACGGAGTAGACATGGTCTAAAAGAGAATTGCTAAAGTAGTGGAGAGTGCATGCAACTACGTGCATATGTATACCTTCTTTTCGACTGGTGTGTGTGTGCATGCATAGAAAATCACAGCTATACTAAAAAGTGTTTAAAACATCCACAAGCAGTTAGACGTAGGCTTCAACTGTTTACCAAACTGTTCCAAATGGAGACAGCAGGCATCAAACTGGCCACTTTACAGCACTGTAAGAGCTTTCACAACCTCTGTGGCACTCACTTTATTGAGAGCCTAAATGCACATGGTGGCCGGGGGGTTAGTGGGAAAGGTTTTTAAGAAAGACATCATTGTGACATTTAAGGAGCATCAGCCAAGATGACGGAAGTAGAAATTGTTAGTTTCTCTGCAATGCAAGTAAAGTCCAAGTGGATAATGCAGGCCTTTTTAAAACATGACGTTAGAGTATCAGAAAGGCAGGTGGAGGAAGGGGAGAGCATAGCCAAAATCACACGCAGATCGGCATCCTTTACTGGTTCTGCCTCAGGCTCAGTGGGGGTTGTAACGGAGACTGGCGTGGGGGTCTGGGTGGTAGGCCTGGACTCTACTAACAAGTTGTCAGTCACCATCACTGGGTGGTAGGTACGGCGGGTGATAGTTTTGACCACTTTAGTGACCTGGAGTTGGAGGGGTGAGTGGTAGAGCGCTCAGCAAACTGCATTAGATTTCATTATGCATGGTTGTACAGTACATTCACCTTGTTGTTTCAGCTTTGCAATGACTCAACAGTAATGACACAGCCTTGCAGACATTTATGCTGCATGTAGCTGTATGCAATTTGAGAGTGGTTTGAGAGTTCTCGCTGTGCTCCAGTAGTATTTTTTTAAAATTTCTAGCACAAAAGCTGCTTGTTAAATTGGAAATCTGACTGAAAGTTTAAAAAGTAATGGACTGTCCAACAGTGACACTCCATTTCTCACTATAGTTGTACATGATTAAACTACCATTTGGCATTTTACTACCTAGTACTACCTCCTCATGGTTGGCACCCCAGTGAGTGCAGGATAGTCAAAGTGCTTTATTTGTTTCTGCGGTCTGCCTCAACTCTCGTTAGCTCATTAGGAGGAATGCTGCTTATGGACCCAGCTGAGCTGTTCCTCAGACATGACTGGCGTTCCATTGAGAGTGTCTGCCAGCAGGAAAAAAGAAGGCTGGATGATCGCCAAGGGAAAGTATGGCATGCTGGGACAGTAGGATGGGCACGGATCTAATTGAGCACATATCTTTGGCTGGACCCATAGACACATTCAAAGTCTGGGCCAATTCCCTGAATTAATTGAAAACATAAACAGAAGCAGGAGTTAATCTGCTATTGAAAAGCCATTCATAGCGGTTTTTCCAATTGCGAAAACTTCCTACATCAACTGAATATGTCACCTGAAACTTACCTTGACTGCCCTGCGCACACACGTGAGAGAACAACATGTGTCCAGTTTCTTTTTGCTGACTTCCTCTCATATACAGTAGTTCCATCTTTCTGTTCCTTTCCCAGTATTCTAACTAATAATACTGCTGATACCAAATCAGAAAGGAACATGTTTACCCCGGAAAAAACTTTATTTTGCCTGAAATTCAGAAAGATGGGAGAAGCCTCTGTGTTTCATCTTCCAGCAGTCAGATCGGGGATAACCATCAAGGGATAGGAGTGTGTTAGCATTAAACAGTATGGCGAGACTTTGGTTCAAAAGAATAGATAAAGGAAGAAAGAAAACTGTGAGTTGCAGGGAAATGGTGAGAGATAGAAAAGTAGATAGCGTGAAAAACAACACATCAGAAAGTGAGACAGCGAGAGGAGATTCAAGTGAGACAGCGAGAGGAGATTCGGAGAGTTAAAAAAGAGTGAGAGAAAAGGAGGAAGACAAATGAAACGAGGATCCAGACCCAGCCAAGTGTGTACACAAAGAGACCTCTTTGTGTACACACTCGGATGGGCCTGGATCCATTCGCTGCCACAAACACACTGGCTTCCAGAAGTTCACCCTGAACATTAATCTGCTTTTCTCCTCAAGGTGACTTTTAGAAAACACCCCGATCCTTCCACTCAGCAAGGTGGTAGGCCAATGAAAAGAGCGTCTTTTCTTTCCCTTCCTCAGCAGCAAAGCCTTTGATTACTGTGATGCTTTACAACATGTGTTTGTGTGTGTTATTCTTCCTAAGAAGTTCTGTGTGTGAATGCATAAAATCATGTGAGTGTGAGTAAGTGTGTGTGGCCAGTCCCCTCACAGTAAACAGGCTGGAAGGCAATGGGCACTCCCTGATGAGGGATTAGACCAGGCTTTTTAATTACAGTTGCACAGTCCCTAGAGTAGAAGCACACAGCACTCTCTGCTCCTTTGGAAACCTACAGCAGCAGCAAACTGACTATAGCTACATCCATTTAGCATTTACATCCAAATCCCAAGTTAAATGTTGCAATATAACATAAGCTTTGAGTGCATGTCTCAAAAAGCTTCTAACCCCTACTCATTTAGATGTTTTAGAATCTGTGTATTTTTTTCAAATAAATGTCTGACATGGACTCTTCAAGGATTTCTTCTCTGTGCACTGTGTGAGTGATAAAGCTCAAAGTAAGACGTGAAATACAGACATGAAACTTAGCAAAACCCCAAATAGACACAGAGGAAGATATTCCAGCCAACAAAGGTGCTTAGTGAAAACTCACATGACATAATTTTTCAGTATTGGGGTATTCAAAATGGCAGCAAACCATTTGGGGCAGTCAGTGTTCCTGCTTTTTTCATTAAATTTGACTCTGGTTACCATTTTAAATGAAAAGCCAGCTAATACAAACCTACAATTGGCAAAAACGTTGCAGGGGTTAATAATGTGTCCTCATAACTTAATTGCAAGATTATAGTTTAATTTAAGACACTTCTCATCTCTTCTCATAAGACATAATATATTATTGGTGCTCAGAAAAAGTATTTTGTACCTCTTATAATGTCAGTGACAAATGTAGGAGGATATAATTATAAGAGGCAAATAAAAAAAGACAGGGAGAGTAACAGAAGACCATGCAAAAGAAATAAAAAAAGAGAGAATGGATCTAATCCCAGGAGGTGGAAGCAGCAAGCAGTGACCTGAGAACAAAATATTTTAAAGTATAGACTGGAGGATTATTTGGCTTGTGATGAAGCAGACTGTGCTGCATTTTGCAGCTGTAGCCCGAAATGGCACACATAAAATGGTGGCATTGTGAGAAAAGCCATTCTGGTATAAAAGTCCACTCACCTTCAAGTTAGTTGACATATCCTTACAGAAAAACAACAGAACACAGTAGAAGACGAATCAACAAAGGAGCTTTTAAAAAGCACAAAGCTGGGAGAACACAAAGGGAATGGGCTCATAATAACACAATGATCAAATAAATAATGAGAGGGAGATGATACCACTTTGGGCTGTAGGTTTATGGGATTTAGAGTTCTTAAGGATGGAAGTCTGGGAGTAAAGACCTGTGTAGTTTGGAAGCAGTAATCCACAACAATAATCTGAAGCAATATAGAAAAGGGACTTTCTGTTTTCTTGCAACTCAGTGCTCATTTAGATAACAATTACGCCCCTACTCTGAGGTGTCCTACTAAGATGTGACAGTATGTATCAAGTTGAATATAAGTTCCATATAGCAGATAAAACATGGAACATCAGTTTTACTTTTTCCATTTTATGAAAATACTGTAACTTAGTTATCATATACTTGTACACCCTTGCATCTTACCTTGGTTTCTGTGCGCCGTGTGGTGCCATCATCAGAGGTGACAACTGAGACGTGGGAGGTGGGGGTGCCGGGGTCCTCCTCTATGGTGACCGTCTCCTCCACCACCTCCTGTGGCTCCTGCATCATAGCCAGGGAAGTGGCGTTACTGGGGCTCTGCTCCTGTGCGAATAAAGGAGAATAAAACAAGTCAGACAGTCGAAATCTATTGACTGAATTTTCATATTTAGATGTTAAGCAGTGAGGGGAAAAAAGAAAAGTGCTGTTTTTCCATGTAATTTTCCATTAGACAGATGACAAGATGAAACTTTAATTGTGGCGCTGCAGCAACAAATGATATTAGAATTGAGTAGAAAAATAGAGCATCAAGAAGACTGCAAATGAAGGGTATTACACATAATGGAACAATTTGTAATGCGACACTTGAGCAAGGGTGTAAAGTATGAAACACAGTACATGAATAATAATGTGTGGAAAATAACAGCACTAATATGAACTAAAACTAGGACCTGAATGAAAAGTGTTATTGATATAAATATATGAACACTGCAAAATTAGATAAAATATAGTACAAAAAGAGATCTGCTATTTACATATGCGATCCATTCAAAGCAGTTAAGATTATGTGTTAATCATAAATAGATCTGCATACAGCACAACAATCTTGACAAAGCTGTCTTTCCTTAAAATTTTGTGCAGATCCTGTGGTCATGTTTAAACAATATCATCAACAGACAGAACATTGACAATGCTGAAAGAGGTGCCAAGACTTTTGAATGTTCAGTACCAAAGTTATTAAAATCCACACATGGCAAATCCAGGTATTTTAACTGGAAAAGGTAATATATTCATGTAATGAATTTAATAAACTATGCTTAAGATTAGGGTTAATGCAGCACTTTTTTTCTGTGGGGAAAATTCATACTACTACATACTAAAACAAACAGCTCGGTGGAGTCAAAGCGAGACACAGTATAAGCTCATCAACATACTATTAACAATGCCTACTTTATATAGGATACAAGAAGAATGTGATAAAGATATAGCTTTCCTCATTTGTTTCTAGTCCTGACAGGCAATTATTTATTTGGTCCTATATCCAAACACTGCAGTGTAGGGTAGCAAGCAACTTTTAACCTGTTGAGACTTCAAAAGCTAAAGCTTCTTTCTACAGTAGGTAGGCAAAGGCCAGAAGCACGGTTTGTGATTAATATTTCATTGGGGGGTCATGGATTTAAAGAAAAGTGTCCGTCAGCTAAAGAGTAGTATCCAGCTAACTCTGCATGAATGAGTGAGAAAAATGTGCTTCCTTCTGCATTTCCTGCTGAGGGAAAATGATGTCAGTGATCAGAGGTGCAACGTCCTGGCATGGCCAGTCGCAGTGCACGAGTGTGACAAAATTACAGCTCTCGTGATGGAGAGGGAAGGAAGGCATTTGAGACAATCACTGTTAACTAAAACAGCATGGAGCCAAGAGAGGGAAAGGAAATTGAAAGGAATGGAGAGGGTATAGAGGGAAGGAGTTGGAATAGGATTGTGTAGTGGAAACTAGAGTTTTTCTTTTAAAGAGGAAAAAGGAAGCAGTATGTTGTATTCTTGTAGGCGCTTGATATGACATTTTAACGTGTGGAATGGACATTTAATGGGCATTTCATTCAGAAATGTGGCAAACCTCCAACCAATATTTCAAAAATGTAGTTTCTTTTTACCGCCTATCAATCTTGATCCGAAGAGACCAAGGAGAGAGCAAGAGAAAAAGTTTTGCTGTTATCCTCCAGTGTGTTTTGTAGAAACACCACAAGCAACGCCTTATGGAGGAAGACTGCTTGTTTTCTTCACATCTTTGAAGACAATAACAAGTGTACATTCTCCCATTGATTGGCCAACTCCTCTCAGGCTTCAAACACCCACACGTTCTCCAGTCCTTCTATCTGAAGAGTAAAAGTTAGCACTTTGTATGTCCTACTTTTTTTTCCCTTAATCACACAAGGCTCCTTCCTTTTCCATGTCACTGCTTAGAAAAAGATCTGGGTACTTGTTTTAGATCTACGCAACACGACCTTCAGCATAACAAAGAAACAGGGAACTGTCTTTATTTACCTGCTCTATTTTATCAAGTAATAACTAGTCAATTATGACTCTGAAATGAGCTGAGTTAGGTCATTAGACCTGGAGAAAGGTTTCTAAGTCCCATTAGTGGAGTTAATGACTGAGAAGGCCATCTACTGCGTAGAAAGAATTTATTTACACACAACCAACATTTATTACAACTGACCTCAGGCTAAACAGTACTGCTTTGCTGGGAAGGGCCTTCTAATGGTATTCAGAAAAGGTCAGTGCTGATTAGTTGCTTCCAATCAACATCCTTGCTCTGTTCAATTATAAATGCGAATTACCTTCCTGACTCAGTGCCCAGTGCTGAGAACAACAAATATGAATAATGATGAATAATGTGAATAATTCCTTATTTGAAGAGTCACTGAGTGTGTACAGCATCTATTTAACATGCCCAATGTGAAATATACAACATCCAGTGCCAAGTGTGAGTAAACCAGTGATCAATTTAAAAATCTGAATGAGACTTTTCTCAGATACAGAAACGCAAGGCTCACTGAAAATGCAAGCACCATTGAAATGTGTATACTCTTTATGGATCTGTGACTCGCTGGCTATCCTCAGTAATTAGACAGGTAATTTAACAGCCTCTAAAGTTGAACCGCTTGTTAATTTTTTAATGGCATGCTCCAATACAACAAAACATACAGTTGTGTCCAAACATGCCACGCTGCAGTAAGTCGCATTCTTCAACTGAAAAACATAAAAATGCAGTTCCTTAGAACTGGGTCTGTTAATAGAAAAAACGGAATACTGTTACACATAATTAGACACTGAGTTAAAAGAATTACAGGATATACTGAGTGTATGTGCTTGTATAGCATGATCTATCCTTCTTGTGTACAGGATGAGGCAGATACTGTGAGTATAAACTGTCCCCATTCCACCTCTTCTGCTCTCTGCTAATGAAATCTGGACAATTAAGTCCATTCCTCTGACATTTCCTTCCTCTGAAGGCTCATTGCGTGAACCCAGGGGAGATGCTGTCAAAACAGAAATATTTAATAAAAGTACTTTACTTTACTTTACTTTACTTGGCAGACGCTTTTATCCAAAGCGACTTACAAGGAGAAGACACAAGCAAT
>JAUMHL010000030.1:4745288-4756175 GCA_032362345.1 Sandelia bainsii
TTCGGTTAGACTGGGTGGGGGGGTGGGGGTGCTACATTCAACAACTCTGCAGCCTGTAAGTGGAGACCAAACATAACTCAATGCAATTTTGGATCCAGATTAGGACACATGAACTCCTTTATTTTTAATGATAAAGTAAGAACCATAACATTGTTTAGGGTGTGTTTGCAGATCCTTAAAGCAGCGTGAGTCAGCTTTGACTGTAAGTTTTACAGACTGAGACTTCTCAAGCTGCTCAGTAAAATCACACCACACAAGGGATAATTTGCCTAGTAGGACATTGTTTTTTATGATTATTATAATAACCATAAAAACATTCACTGGCTATGGTCACAGAGGACTATCCTGTATATCAGAGGTGTTCAAGGCTCACTGCCCAATATCCAGTTTTTAATAATTACACAATATTGGCTAACACACTAATGTTCTCTCTCACAAAATATTTCTGTCAGCAGCAGCCAAACAGTAGGGTAATGTTCTTTTCTCTCAAATACACACAGCCATGCACCCGAACACATCACAATGGAGACACACAAAGGCACACACACCACTGCCACAGTACTTTTATTTGCTAGTATTAAAAAAATACTGGACAGTGACAGTATTTTCCAATAATCCTCCATGAGAAAAGGCTGTAAGATGCCAGCTTTGGCAAAAGAAAGCAAATCTTTTTCTGGGAAAGAAGAATATAACCGCGGGGCTTTTTGTCAGCTTTACACTGCCAGAAAAGAGGCAGATATGCAAGTTTCTCAAAAGGTTCTAGTCAGCTTTTCACACAGGATTGCAGAGGTTACAAAAGCACTGTGTAGGAACTGACTTGGAGGCAATGGCGGAGCCAGGGGGTGGCCAGAGGTGGCTGCGACCACCCTGCACAAAGGTCTGGCAACCCCGCTGGCCACCTCACACAATACCAGCATTCGAGCCACACCATTTTCCCCCCTTACAAAACTATTCCTCTGCCACCGTTCCCCAGGGGACGCCTTTAAGCTGCGCACCTATCTGGTTGAGCATCCTTCCTTCACTACTCTGCATTCAATTTACTGGCTGCCTGCTGTCTGAAGTTGAAGAGAAGACTGTTTACAGTTAGGTAAAAAATCATTTTCTCTAAAGTTACTTGTAATAATACAAGTGGATAAAATTTAGAACCATAAACCCTGCCCTTGTGACTATTTTAACTCATGTGTCTTTCCTGTCAGATGAAAGAGCTACAGATTCAGAGAGTGACAGTAATAGTAGTTTCAGAGGTTTTATTGAAGATTCTGTTAAAAAGATATTGTCAATTATAAAACAGTGTAGGATGCCTAGCAGCCAGAACTAAGTACTGTTTTTAAAAGATTAGCAAATGATGGTGAGTGATCTAAAATAGTCACCCACTATCATTTGCCAAAATAGTTAATTTTTGGCCTACAACACTACCAAATACAGATAAAAACACTGAACCTAAACATCAGTTTCTGTGCCACCCCAAGAGGCTCCGCCACTGCTTTGAGGGCTGGACCAACATCAACAGCATTAACTACAATACACACTAGCATCCTGTACTTTTGTGGCTTTAGCATTATCCTCTTCCTTTATGCCTCAGCAGGAATGTGAACTTTATACACAAAAGGTCTGTGACACATTGCAAAAACCGGAGGTGAAAACCCATATGTCAACACATGATGTGCATGAAGAACTCAGTTTTTGACTGAGCACCAGTCTTTTCTTAAAAATCTGTGAAGTTAACTGCTAATACACAGTTTCCCATTAACAGTGACTGAGAACATGCCTGCAGCACTGGGGCAGAAAACTCTGGAGTAAATATGTATATGTGGAATTCATCCTAAAACCATTCATCTCCATGACCACACTTTGATAGATACCTATATACATTGACAAACATCTTCAGTTTTTGTGCAAAGCAACTCACTCTCTTATTAAAATCCTGGGCTCTGTCTAGGCTCTAAACAATCGGATCAATTCAGTACTGTACGCCATAAGCGAGAAATGGTTATATGTTGATTTAGCACCGCGTGGACTATTTCAATTTTAACTGTGGTGATAGTCACATTAAATTAAGTTATACCATCCAGAGTACGTGCTGTATGTACTGTGTGAACACGACCAATGTTCAGAATGGCGAGTGTAAGAATGAGGTTATCAAAAGGCACATTATCTTTGCCGTGTTTTTAATAAATCAAGTACTATTGTGGCAAGCTATTAATAAGACCAAGAATCAAAGAAAATTTTAAATGGATTTGGAAACGTTCAACATTTTTCCATTTTCCACAACTATGCAAAAATGTTTACTTCTTCTGTCTTCTCAAGTATAGCTCAAAACCCCAGGTGAAAAGCTAAGCATAGTTGCCTTTTGGAAGACAATAATAGGTATCTGTTTATATTATTATTATTAACAAGTGTAAGTGTAATATTGAATAATAGGTGAAATGAGCTCTGTACTGATATGTGCCCTTTTTTAAATGTGAGACTGACACTTCTCTTCTTTCATTATATATGGATACTGAACACTTTCAACCCGTTATATTTGCATTTTATGCAGTTTGTGGCACTATGTTGTTTAAGCCTAATCTTTTAAGTCTTCAAATACATTCCCTGGGCTTGAGTAAAAGTCAGTTCTTATCTAAACCCTTCACAGCCACGTGAGTAAGAGAGTTTGTCATCAGAGCCAGCAGGCAGTGTTTTTGCAGCATTTCTGTGCACTGGCTCAACACCTGACTCTTCTAGTTGGCATCAGCTCAGCCAAGCAGGCGGTTTCTGAACCAGTACAAGTTTGTGTCTGACAACATGGAGAAAAAAGCAACCCTGATGCTAAAAGAGGCTCACACAGACTCACACACATCTCCAGATTTCAGTGCAATTATTCTGAGCATCTCAACAATATCCAGGCTGCAACCACCTGAGCCCTGTGGAGGCCTGTCCTCTCACTAAGACTGGCAGACATATAAGCCCAGTTTCTATGCCACAGTGATGATACCAAATAAATAAGATGCGTAACAATTGTTTCACTTCCAATTCAGGACTCTGGACAGCCTCATTTCATTAGTTCTGACTGAGACAACGAGACACAAGACAGGGCTGTAACATTACATGCCAGACAGTGGTTAGCTAGATAGCAGGAAGGCACCATCCAATAACAAAATGAACACTCAATCTTATTTTGGATGCCTGGAAGCATTGGGGTTGTGTTTTTCTCCTCAATCGGAGCTGATTTTTATCTAACCACTAAACGGTTGTGAACAGATCAACTGCTCACTGGAATGCCCCTGTCATGGTGAATATTTCATATGAAGCCTATTGTTGTCTGTCCCACTGGGGCCTCAGCAAATGGACCAATGAGGGAGAAAACACTAGAGTGGATTCCACAGACCAAAGCCCATTAGTCCACTGGCCTCAGGAAGGAACTAGGCAATATCTCACAATGATGAAAACAACTTTTTCAGGCCAGCGATGCAGTGAACAAAGACAGAAGAAGGATGATATCTGAAGACCTCGGCTAAACCTGGAGAATTTATTAAACAGGGAACAACTTGTTCCAGGACATGATTCAAAGATGTAAAGAGAAACTGGGTGCAAAACCACCACAAATGATTCTCTACTCTCCAGAAAGAAAACGATGACTCTCACGGTTTACACATAATTTACTATGTTGTGTAATAAGAAGCCAAAATATCCCCACCCTGAAAGCCTCAGAAACACAATCCTGAGAAATATTTCTGCCAGATTTGATGCCCACACGAACAGCAACATCTCAAGAGTGATGCTATACCAGACTACAGTCATCTGTGTTGACTAAAGGCTTTACCACAAACAGAAGTCATATTTGACTGTTCCATGGGAAAGCAATATTGTTTTTTTTCCCCAAACGCAACAAATATGTCACCAACTCGATTATGAAACTGTAACAGCTATTGCATGTTGCTAAAAGATTTCAGGCAAAACTGAATTAATTGTCCTGAAGGAATCTAAAATTCCTCTGGGACTAGGAAAGTAGAAACATTGTACCATCACAATGTAAGTAATACAATATGTGCACTATGCATGATATCTGGCAGAGGAGAGTCCTTATTGGCCAAGGCCACAGAAACCTGACTAGCACTCCCAACTCTGCCCCTACAACAAACCTAAAGAGTTTCCCACAACTAACAACAAGCTGTGTAGATTTTCTATGTGTATCCATGTGCGTGTGAAAGTGCTACAGGGGTGCTACAAGTGCCAGTTCCACACTGCCAAAAGAGAAGCCACATGGTGAGCGGGCTGATTTTTTCTCCTGAAAAACAAGGGCTTCAAATTCCTAACATGTTGTGGAGATTAGAGACCAATTCTGTTGAATTCCAAGCACCCATATGGTGACAAGGTGCTCACATCTCGTTCTATTAGAGGTTTGTTTTTCTTGCCAAGAGTTCCAGCACTTGTTCTAATGCCAAAATAAAGATTAAGCAAGAGAGAGGACAAAAAAGAAGGCCAGCAGTGTGTACTGAAATAATGCTCAATTTGGTCTGAATGGTTAAACCTCCTCTCTTCAGCTGCTGGAAGACCTTGGACTGTAAAGTAGATAACAGAAGATGGAGAGGGGCAGAGAGGGAGAGGGAATGATTCATCAAATGGATCATGACTCATTTGAGGTATTAAACCACTGTTGTTGCAGTTTCCCAAATCACCTCTACAGACTTGTGGGACAACAGACAATGAGTCAGGCCTTGGACCCTTTCAATGAAAAGATAATGGTGGCATTCCTGATTCAATCCACAATTAATCCAGGGAATGCACAATGATTGAAGCTATGACGTGAGATGAGTATTTACTGAAGCTGCTTTCACACATGCACTGGAACCCTGAACTTCTCTACACTTTACCCGGGTGAGCTGCATGAGAGAAAGCAAATGTCTGAGTCAGTTGGCCCGGAGATTAAACCCCATGCAAGCCCCCTAGTACAAAGTCTGTGTAATGTCCGTGTGAGCCCATGTGTGACTACAGCAGGTAATTGGCCGGAGTATACACAGTGAGTGAGCGTTCCTTTTCCGTTGATCTGCTCAGCACAGCAACAGAAAGTACGCCCCTGTTCAGGTTTTTCTGTAATAACATCAAAACAGATTCTCTGCACATCCAGTTTGAATAAGTTTGTCAAAGTCTGAGAGATTAGTCTCTATAACTCAGCTCATTGACACAGACAAAGACAGAGACCCAGCAGACATTTATATAAAACGCTGTCTTTGCTGGATCCCAGTTTGACACCAGACAGTCCAAAAGAAGCATGAAAGAGATATCATTCCTTCAGGCCACAGGCTCCTGAGTAGCGTCACCAAACCAAAACAGTTTGTAATATCATCAAGGCTTCCCTGCTTGCTCAAGCTGGGATATTAGAAAGAGAAAACACACAGCGCTGACTGATTGGGACTACAGCAGCCCCATTAGCGAGGCACGTTCCAGAGGCATGCAACAATTAAGGCAGCTCTGCCTGCCAGGGAGGACTGAAATATCCATGAGCAGCCAAATGCTCATCATTTCAAGCAGCCAAGCTGAAACCCCAAGCCAGAAGATGCAACTTCTGGAGAGACAAATACATAGTGACTTCTCCTTTAACAATAACGTCATTACGAATACTTCAGTAAAAGTCAGTTCTTATCTAAACCCTTCACAGCCACGTGAGTAAGAGGGTTTACCAAAGGGAGCATTAATTCAGTGTGCAGGTATCTTCTATCTTTTCTTTACAATTTTCCATGTCCATGATGTACAGAATGTGTCTAGTCATAGTGTTGGTATACAGTAGTCCGCCTGTGGCAGATTACTCCTGGCTATATTTTCTCCCCCCCCACACACATTCTTCAGTGAGCCTCAGCACTACAGAGAAGCTGACCCACTTCAGAACCTCACTGCACAATACTGCAGTGCTGCCGCTAGCAAAGTTCACAAATACTGCCAAATTTACACACAGGAATTCATACATTCAAGCATCTGCAACATTCTCTCAGCATCCACAATGCGCACAACATAAAAACACACAGATTCTGTGTACTAAACATACCAAAGAAACCTACTTTTAAACTCCATCTTGCAGAATTCATTTCCTCCCTGGAGAACTTATCTGCAGTGAAAAGACAGAAAGTCTTCCTCTGGAGCACCTACTCGAGACACTGTACACCTCTGCACGCTTCAGACTCCAAAACAGAGCAAGCTGAACATAATGTGCTTAAGTTTGACTTTTAAACAAACCTCAGAGAGCAGGTCCCTCGAACTGGCACTAGACATCCAGGTTTCAGAAAGAAAGAGTTTTTTAAAGTAGGGAGGATTTCTCAAAATGCGCAGCTGTGGTAGAGTAAGGACAGGAGCACTGAGCCAAGAGGGAAAGTTAATTAGGTTTGTTGGTGTGTGTTGGAGAGAGAAGACAGGAGGCTCGTTTGCCACAGAGACCGGAGCACAGCAAAACAGCTGTGGCTTGTGGCTTCAGGGCTCCAGGGTCAGAGGGCTGGAGACATCATGCCAGTCCTGCTGCCTGCAAGCCTCAGATTGCAGAGCATGGATGGAGGCCCTGTAATTTCAGATTGGTCTGTGTGCGCGTGCCTACTGTGATTTCCACACCACAATGTGGCAGGGGACACAATAGCTTTCTGTTTGAAGGCCGTCCCACAGATTTAGTATCCAACTCTCAGACCCTGCTGCGATGACCATATTTCAGAGAGACTGGTTGGAATAATTCTGGACTCTAATATAGCAGAACATGAACATATTTGGTTATTCATCATTTGTAAAACTGTGGCACAAAAAAATATAGCAGTAATTAAATATTTAGGGCTAAAACCCACAATGTTTCTAATCAATATATCAAAATTAAATCACTGGTGAAAAACTAAAGCTGATATTTTCCAGTGGTGTGTATATTATCCAAAAACTGCCACTGAGAAATGCTGATTCAATTTTTAAGTCAAGCGTAGGTATCTCCCAACGTCGCTGTTTAACTGACCACTCATGCAAGAAACACACATTCACAGTTATTCACAGTCATGTTATCTGGTTGGTAGGTCTGGGGTGTATGCTGCATACTGAGTACATCTACTGAGAGATTTCTCAGTCCCTTAGGTATCTCTAGCTGTTTTACACAATTTAATACTATATTTAGATGATTTTCTGTCAAGGTGATGACATACATTGGTTTATCAGCTATTTAATTCAGTGAATCAGGTAATTTGATTGTTAGGTATCTGATTCACTGGATGAGCAAGCATTTCCAGTGGATTATCTATAAATTAAATTTCTAGAGAATACGTTACTGCGTAAGGACTTAATGCGACTGTGGCCAACTGTGGGGCCTGTATAGTCAGGATACACTACTGTCCTGTTTGCCGAGAGTGACTTGAGAGCACCCTCGATACTCCACCTGTCTGTGCGGTGTGCCCGCTGTGTCAAACAAGGTAGCGCTACATGACAGGGCTAGTGTGATTTACACTTAAGATGACAGAAGTGAAGCAAATTTTCAATTCCTCTCTTTCCTATCTATGGAGAGTACCATTACTGCAGGAAATTATAGAAGGTACTAAAGCACTCAGCTCACTTCACTTTCATCATCATTAACAGTACGAGGCCATAACAAGGCACAACATGAGCAGCGTGAGAACATGAAGGATCAAGGGAAACGTGCACTCAGTTTGGCCTCCTGTGACTTCTAGCTCACCAGTAAGTGACGCTTCTGCACTGCACAAGGACGACATTGATACATGTTCTGGAGGCTGGTTCCCGACACCAGTAGCCTTGATTATTACCAGTGTTTCAGGGGCATTATGCTCGATGGACTGTGGATAAGCAACACCAGGAAAACAATGGGTTATGGCTTGGAGTAGACTGAGTGCTCCCTTTTGAACATTCTGGAATGTAGCTGCTCCATGACCCCAAAAACACTCCTTGTGTTCCCTTGTGGCCTGAACAACAGAGGCTGCAGCTGGCCACTCCTTCACAGGAACTTACTCAACCCCCCTCCACACTCGCATACACACTCAGAGCCGGATTCAAGAGAGACAGAGCACAAAACAGGAGAAGAGGGGGTTTTATTGGATTAAGCCTCTCTTAACTGTACTAGAATATGATGGAAAGAATTTGGGAACTCAAGGAGGTCTGTGTCAACAGGACTTATTTGTTTAACTTTGAGAACCTTGCAGGGTTTAGTGCACTATTTTCCACACATCCTTAATCTGAAGAGGTTAAAAAAAGAGAAAAAACATGCCTTAGCACAGCTGCTGGCCAGCCAGGGTGTTATACTGAGACCCCTCGAGTCACTAAACATCCAAGAAAGCAGCTTGGTAACCAATGGCAACTTTAAACAGCCATAATGAAATTAATAGCCATGTAAGTATAATAGTGAAAAAGGTCCAGATAGCAAAAATACAGGTTGTGATTCTTCAGCACTGACTAATGCACTATGCACTTTGACTAGTGCTAATGCACTTGTAGTGTCAATCTTAGGAGTTGTATTTTTTCTTCCTCAAAGTCGACAAGCACAGATAAAACCACTGACGCTGGCAGATGTCTAGAGGTTGGAGCTATTTATGTCACTCAGAAAAGTCTGCCTTTCTGAGTTATGTAAAAGCACAAATAATCATAGAAAACAAGGTGCTGTGGTGGCTCAGTTGCTAATGTATCTGCACCGACAGTCCATGACAGCCCACTGTCTCAGACACAGGCAGTCTCCCAATTTATTATTATCTAGTGAAGCAAAAACATCATTTATATTGCTGCATGTAGACTATTACATCAATATATTTATTTATTAATTCCGATAGCACATTGATTAAGAGCACTGCCTTATTTCATTTTTGCTTTCTCCTCTTAAATGTCTCCAGGTATGATTTCCCTGTAATCATGAAGGATTAAGTTACAGCACAAATAAAGTAACTTTCATACTGTGGCTTTAGTGGCCAGCAACTGAATCCTGACATTTCTCTTCAACTTCCAGCTGCCCTCTCTTCACAAAAAGAACAAACAGCGACAATGTCCTATTACCAAACTAAAAACGTGCTTGGCTGGATCAACAGGATACTGGCAGCTCTAAAAGCCTTTACCACAGGGCCAGGATTGTACACTTGCCAGCCCAACGCAGAGTGTTAAGTACAGCACCTTTCATGGATGGCTGGCACCTGTCCCTCCATGTCGGCCAACCTGGTTGGCACAGATCAACACTGCATCACACTCCAATTCACAGTCTATTACACATTCCAAACAAATTAAATATGAGGGGGTGTGATGGGACGAGATGGTATTTTCACAGAGCCCCAGCATCCAGAGCAGGCCATACATGCGGTAAAGGTTCATTAGACAGCTCAATAGAGCATGGTGGAATGTGTGAGGAGGCGCATCGCTCCATAGTTCACCACTGGCTCCTCTGGGGATGGTCTGAGCACATATCAGGAGGAGAAGAGGACATGAGTAACAATGCTGTACCATCACATGTAATGGCATATGACAGCAAGTCCAGTGTCTGGATGCCTCTATTGTCGAAACCATTGAACTGTACAAACCGTTGTCGACAAGAAGAATCTGCAGCACTGAGAAAGCCAAGAACTTGTTTATCTTTCCCATTTTAGGAG
Source organism: Sandelia bainsii (assembly GCA_032362345.1). Lineage (NCBI taxonomy): Eukaryota > Metazoa > Chordata > Actinopteri > Anabantiformes > Anabantidae > Sandelia > Sandelia bainsii. Next base: position 4,754,861 of record JAUMHL010000030.1, read on the forward strand.
GCTCCGTTCCTGGTTTGGATGAACTCTTGCCACTGGTTAGCATAATGCTTGTGTGCAGGTCGGTTTGGGTCTGAAGCTGTGGCTGCTACAACAGGGGATGCATGTAGCAAGGGCTGTTCTGGCCCCAAGGCTGGTCAGCTTACAGTGGTTTGGACCTTCCTTCTTACTCTTTCCTCCTCCATCATTCTCTTTTATTTTTCTCTCTGGATCAAAGCCATCAGCAGTTACAGCAACTATTGTGTGTTGCAAGGTTTAGAGCAGCATTCTAATGAAGTGCCGGACCTCATCAGTGCATGCTAGCAGGTCTGTAACGGCTGGTCCTCACTCCAAGCTCCCTAGAGCAGCCTTTCTCAACCTGGGGGTCCCGACCGCCATGGGAGTTGCCAGATAATTTCGGGGGGTCGCCAGATCATTGTGAAAAAATATACATTTACAAAATAACTTTTGGATTTTAATTAAATTGATTTTTTTTGTCCTTTTACTTGTTTTCTAGTTCAATGTTTGTCCAGACTTTATTTTATCAACTGAGTTTGTAGAGTTAAATTATCTGCACACGCGATTCTGTTCTGACACACAGCGGAAAAAATAAACAAAGGAAAAAATGTTACCGGCAGCAGCTGTAGCGTGTTTGCTAACAGCAATTGCAGAGATGAAAATGGAGCGTTGGCTGCACAGGAAAAACATTCAGACTTGAGACTTGGGACAGCGGGAGGTGTCGCCAACACAAACGACTGTTATATTGGGGGTCGTGACTCAGAAAGGTTGAGAACCACTGCCCTAGAGGACTTGTGACTGAGCTCATAGTAAGCAAAACATGGATCTACTGCACCAGTCTACAGATTTTCCACATACAGTGGACTGATATGAGCCTTTTGCTAAAAAACAAAAAAACATATAATTAATCCGACGTGGATTGTTTGCTGCTCCTGCTCGTTGGGTTTGATTTACGAATTAATTTCTAAACTCTAAGCTCACTCAATTACTGATTGTTAGACACAGAGTGTCTTAAGAGTTAAATCAGAGGCTTGCATTACTCAATCACTTGTTTTTAATTTATCCTTAGACTCCTGTCTAAGGATAAACGTAAGTACAGTAAGATAATTCACGCAGGAGGTAATGACACCCGACTACGGTAGTCGGAGGTCACTAAAATTTATGTTGCATCAGTGTGTAACTATGCAAAAACGATGTCGGACTCCGTAGTTTTCTCTGGAACCCTTCCTAATCTGATCAGTGATGACATGTTTAGCCGCATGTCGTCATTTAACCGCTGGTTGTCTAGGTGGTGTCCCGATAACAACGTGGGCTACATAGA
>JAUMHL010000030.1:4756275-4780246 GCA_032362345.1 Sandelia bainsii
TGTAAAGTGCCTTGAGATGACTTATGTTGTGATTTGGCGCTATATAAATAAAGTTGAATTGAATTGAATTGAATTAATCTGATATACACCAGTCAAGATAATAACTAATTGAAATCATTGTAGCTTCACAGGTGTGAGCCTCATCCCACTAGTCACTGCCTAAGAGCCACAGATTTGGCAAACTTTAAATTAGTCAGCTAAATACGATATGTGAGTTGATGTTATTGGGAAAACGTAGTTTTACTGAAGTAATTATCAGGCTGTAACGGTTCTGAAATTAAGGCTGAAACGATGACACAAATGTCCATGGTCTTGTATCACAGTTCAGGAAAATGTAATCATTAAACCCCCAGTAATTATTCTTTTTCTATTTGAAATGTATCATCTATAGTTGGTAGCATCAATCAAAAAACATCTCTTACACCAATATTTAGAGACTATGATAAGTCCCCACTGCAGTTAAGCAGACCAAGGACGCCTCATGCAAGCTTCTCACACAGCCACGTCAGGGTAATCTGAATGGTCAGCCGGCACCGATAGAGCCTTACTAAAGAGCTGTCAGAGGGGATCATTAATCCCAAAAGGCAGCAAGAGACAGATGGTGTGATGATGGAGGATCGATGCTCTCCCCAGCATCCCGACTGCTTCCAGAGGCAGGAAGTGGGCTAATCCCTCAAAAGAAAGTTCCAGACTAAACACGCAAGAGGACGATGAGCCATCGCCTGCTTCCCCAGCCCCCACAACTCCCTAGTACAATAAGGATGGTACTAGAGGGGGTTAAAAAGAGAAATGAAGAAGTAGGGAGGCGTTTGTTCCTGCATTTCTAGTTCAGAGAAGCTTTATGAGGACTTTGGCCTTCCCCAACAGGGCCCCTCTAGAGGTCCACAGCTGCAGGACGGAGGGGGTTGAGCATATATGAACTATACATAACTGTCAAAGAAGCTCCAGTTCTTTTGAAAATGCCCCAAAACCAGATCCCTCTCTGACTGCTGATCTGGGTGGCAGCAACGTTACCAGCATGGAGTGCAGAAAGAGAGGAAAAAGGGAGGAAAGAATAAGAGTAAAGAACTCTCATTGTACTACAGACTCTTTGGTCTTATTGCATTCAAGATAAATAGCACACATCATTATTAATCAGTCCAGCAATCTTCTGGATCATATTGACTAATGATTATGTAGCGATGGGTTCTGGTAGCTGGATCCATTTTGCACTTGTTCCAAGTTGGTAAACTAACTGGAGTCGCTAAGCTCCACAGCTCTGCCACAAAAAAAGACTGATGATTTTTACAAAAATGTGATAACTTAGCAGCATTGACAAAAAACATGGCAACGCCCCAAGGTCAACGCAACTACCAGTGTTATGAAGTATTCTGTGTCCCCTAAGATTCTCACAATAATGGCTGTTTTTCCCTGGTACACACACTGGGAAAAATGGAACTTTGTGGCCCATGTTGTCATCAATCACAGGCTTTATGGATTGCCGGGGTCCTCATTTCTCCATGGTGCTGCCCAAAGAACTGTCACATCTGCAACTTTAACCACAGTCCCTGCTGGAAAGCCAATTACAGTGGTGACACATGCAAGCACAAGTACAGTTTAGAGTATATGGAAAAAAACAACTTCCTTTCAGCTAGTGCACATCAACATGTCAGCAAGAAGTCATTTTCTTCCACTCCTGTATAAACCTATCTAATCTGTTCAGTAACTCTTTCACCATGGTTAGTACAATTACTACAAATACATTTTGACAGCATCAGTAATAATTAGACCTGCCTGATCATAGTTGAGAGAATCATAGAGGATGAAAACTCTTAAATTAGAGCATCTGGTTGTGTAATAACCAAACTGTTGCTATTATATAATCCCAGTACTATTAGGATACGGCATAATCATGTAAATATTGTCTCTGTAATAATTAAATCCTTCATGTGGCCCCAAGCACAACTTATTTAAAGAGTAATGAGTTCTACTTCCACGGCTTTCTGGTCAGTCTGCCTCACACTGTGACAGAACCTTTTGTGCTTGTGGGGCAAGTAGCTTTCTTATCTGCCCGATCGAAAACATGGCTCTTTTTGCTGGCTCCCAGCAGCATTGAGAGGAAGGTGTTTATTGGGCACAGTCCGGGAAACCATGAATCCCACTCCCGTATAAACAGGGCTATCCTGTCCATAGCCTGCAGACAAACGCTGAGTAAATAAGCCGGTAATCCAAACGATGCTCCTCTGTAGCCTCCAGTGCATGAGTGTGGGTGCATTTGTGTCGAAGGAAGAGCAGGCTTACACTATGCCTGCACCTCACCTTTGGAGGATTTACATTATTTGGCAGCATAAAAAATACAAAAAACTCTTGTCAACTCAACTCATCAGTCACAGAGTCATTAATAACCTACTGGAATTTAATTGTGGGAGATGTAAAGATGTGTATGAAATGCATGCATACACATAGGCTTCATACTGCATGTACCATTTTTGATAGCACACTGCAGATCTGAATAAGTTTAAAAAAAAACAGCTCTAGCAAGATAATAAGCTGCCATCTCATTAATGTGCTGCATCTTCTCCCCAGTGCTGTTTCCAAACATAGCAGTTCTCCCCTCCAGCCTCCCAATTTACTGCCACTCACCTTTTTTTTTAAAATTCCATCAGGGTGATGATGAAAGCTGAGAGAGCGCTATGGCTCTTGCCAGTGGTCAGACACAGGCGAGGACCAGTGGCATAGATCCCTAGAGCTCCAGAGATACATCAAAAACCTGACAGTCTTTTCATATGATACATATCAAGAACATACATGATTCTATGTATAGCAGAGTGCAATACTTGCTGGGGTCAAAAAGCATTCTCACATATTTCTGACTGTTTGTTTAAACCCCCCCAAAGGTCCAGATGTCTGGTGTAGTGCGGCAGCAGGAGATTTTAGATAAAGTAAACTACACAATCTTTCAAAAAATAAATGTAGTGACTGTGGCTTTGATTTTAGGCATAAACATGACTATCACTTAACCATATACAGCATACAGTAGGGGCATAATTATTATTTTCATTATCAGTGAACCTGATCATAGTGTTTAATTAATAAAGGGCTGAATGCAATTGATAAAAATAAATTGGTAAAGCAATTTGATCATGTCAACATAAGTACTGTTGTTGTGGTTGTGTTTTTTTATATGTATATACCTTATTATATATGAATATATAATAATTTATAGACAATAATCAGCAGAATAATAAATACTGAAAATAATCATTTATTGCATCAACTGATTAATTGCTTAGTCTAATAAAATGCCAAAAATAGCAAGAAATGCTCATCACAAGTTTCCAGATTTCAAGGCAACACAAAAAACAGCAAAATTGAGATGCTGGTAACAATAGATGTTTGCTTTACTGATTTTTAGTAATTTACTGAAGATAGTGGTGTTACAGAAAGGTAAAATTTAAAAACTAAACCCAGTAATGTAATGAAACACTTGATATTGAGAATAATAATAACAAATAAGAAGCGATATCAAGAAAAAATTAAATACATTTGTTTGTACAAACTAGAACTAATTATTAGCAAACTCACTGAGCTCTCACATGCTGGACTGAGGAGCATATGCATGTAGGCCATGTGGATGGTGATGGGGTAGTTATCATGTGGAGGAACATATATGGCTTCAGCTGTTCACATGTAAACTCATGTTCAAGTTACTTAAAACCAAAAACAGACATCCAATGAAAGAAGTAGGCCGGTGACCGTCAGATGGATGGTGGGCGAGGTGGCAGATACTGTGACATGTCAAGCTATGTTGTGTCACAGGTCATGTGATAAGAGCAGCCATGGGAACGGTATGGGAAACATGGAGAGTATGGCCATTATGGACAGGCTGTGTGATGGGAAGGCCATCTGCTATCACCAGTCACCATGCGCATAACACCATATGATCAGACCTCTTCCAAGGCCTTCTTGCCTTCAAAACACAACAGCACACATGACCCCCTGCTCCCATCCTGAACCCAACCCCCCGAGTAAATGCCCCTTGCACTGATGCACTCTCCACGGCTATTGACCACTCATATTTTTCCAGGCAATGGAATTACTCTTAGCTGACCTCCACTCCTCGAACAATGCCACTCCTCATGCTCTACATGTCTTCAAATATTGATTTGCACAACGATTTCTACAGTTACAAAAGAGGAGCCTCAGGCAAGGAATGGAACAAAATATGCAAGGACAGTCAAACCATCATACAAAAACGCCCCCGCAGAAGAAAAAGACAGAAGTTTGATGGCTTTTTAATTTCTGTAAGGAATCAAACAGCATCAGAGAGGGGGGAACGCTCAGTTGCTGCAGCTGAAAGCCCCACTAGCTGTCAGGAAGCTGGCAGTAGCCTGCAGTCTCAAGGCAAGACCTCCTTCAGTCTTTGGCTGAATCACTGATGAATTAGTTTGTTATTCAGACAGGTCCTTCTAGCTTACAGAGGAAAAGTAAAGTCGTTTTTTTGATAGACCTTGGCAAGATGATGACTACTGGATTATTCATTATGTTTTCCTTTCTCCTTCACGAAAAATCTGCTCTTCTATTTTTCAGGTGCAGAAGATGCTACAGCCTCAACTAAATTCGGAGGATTTGGGCGCAGCCATGCTGGTGTAAAGTTTATATTTAACTCAGACATGGTCTGGTACAGTCTCCCCCACTAATTGAAGCCTACGCTGTAATCTTCAGTGGGCTAAGATTCGTTTACTGTAAGCTCTGCTGCAGCATTAAGATGAGGTTGGTTCACACCGGTATCTCATGTACCTGATTTTAAGCTACTGGAAACCCAAAGGCACATATACAGTAAAAACAGAGCAGAGCACAAGGAGTTTAAATGACATTTACTGTTCTAAAAGGTCAAACAGCATAATTGAGGAAAGATGGAGAAGGACCATCAAAACAACATGGAAACTGAAATTGATCCATTTTTGTCTCACGGTTGGCACACATTGCCCCCCTCTTTCTTACAGCACTGTTCAAGCAGGTGCTTACAAACTGGGGAATGTCCAGATGAGTTGAAATGCTCACGGTACGATTATGGCCTGCCCCCAAGCATTCCAGCTATCTCAGTCCAACGGGGGTCACGGACACAGGGAGGCACCCTGCACCTCCACAACCCATTCTGGGATGTATTTGGAGAGGACATGCTCTCGGGTTGTTGACATGCATTTGATCCCTTTCACATAATTCAAGGCAAAATTCCAACAGGCGACTTTTGCCCTGCTTTTGATCCATCGGCACTTGGAAAACTTCAAACTTCTCAAAACCAAGGAATGGAAAGAAGAATGAGTGTGTAGGTGAAACAGCTTCTCTTTTTGGCAGATGCTCTTCGAGTTATCAGGTGGCACTCATCCACAAGGGAAACTGTTAACGCATTATTATCAGAGCAACGTGAAGAGCTGACAGAATGTTTTCGTCTGCCAGACAGTGGTTTAGTAACTCCACCCCTCTCTGCCCGGCAGAGGAGAGCGGCACTGAGGAGAAGTTGACCTTATTCAGTCAGATTTTTTTCCTCCACTTTCTGTCTCTCTTCCTGGATTTCTATCTTCCTTCTTTGTGCATCTGAGCGCTGCCAAGCATGGTGGGGGAAAAAAGCGTTGTGATGGTGTAGGCTGCCTGTGGATGCACTTCAAACACAGGGAACACTTCCAATAATGTATGCACATCATGCCCTGGTACACACACACGCCCACACAGACACAGTAACACACTTGCAAGAGCTAACAAAAGCACATTCCTGCGGTATCTGTGCAAGTGAAAGACAAAAGGGTTTAATGTCGTGTCTCTCACACAATTGGCATTACAATCTAGGCTATAAATCCTGGCCTGGGCTCATTCACAGCCTTGCAGGCGATGATCAGGGACAAAGTTTCAACACTTCACATGCTCCTCTCATAATCACAGCAGTCCTTGTCTGACACATCTAAGCCCATGAATGTTTCAGACAACTTATAAGTCAGAGCACTGTTTTAGTGAAAGCCACCCCACTCCCCCTAACACACACACACAACCCCACACACACAACCACAACTAAACATATCCCATGGTCACTATTTCCAGCATGAGATGGTCACTAAGTGGAAAGTACACAGTTCTTACTATATCTGATGTCCTGCAGTAGAATGTATATACATGCCACCAGCGGCACATGCACACAAACTACACAATTGTGTCTGCAAACAACCAAACACACACTATCCTCTTGAAGGACATCGATAAATCAAAAGTATCTTTGCTGTCGTGTGATAAACTGGCTGAAAAAGAATCAGCATAGAGCGCAAAAATAGTGATGTATGTTGATGAAAATATGAGCTATGCAACAAAATCCCAAAAAATGAGGAATCAATTAGGAGGAGGAGAAAGACAAGAGGAGTCTGAGAAGCTGAACAAACGATGAGAAGACTGAGAGAGAAGACCGGCAGGAACAGCAACACTAACCTGTTTCACTTCAGCGGGCATGGTCCAAAATCCCCCCTTGGTTCCCGAAAAAAGTAAAATTTCCCGAGGACACGAGTGACAACTATTTCCTCCTCTCGGAAAAGTTCTCCTTTCCCTCCTCTCCTCCTCTCGTCTCCTCACGTTTTCCTTTTCTATTCACGTTGAGTTTTTCCCCTCTGTGAGCGCAGGGACAGCAGCTCAGACGCAGTCAGCCATCCTCTGCTCAGCTGTGCCGAGCCAGACAAAGTTAGCGACAATCATACAGGAAGTGTGTCGGCGTGCCTTTCAAAATAAAAGCGCGTGTATTACAGACGCTGGGAAAAGAGCGATCTAAGGGTGTGTTGCATATCTCCTCTCAACTATAAAATAATGCTTACATTCGAAACAATCAGAAACATACAATTTTGTTTAAAATGTATGTTGGCACAATGTTGTTACACAAGGAAATGGTCCAATAAAACACTGACCTTATTGTTACTTTACATGTCCTTGCAACACATCTAAAATCCCAGACACTTCAAACATGTTCTGCATGATAACCTAGCGATGAAAGTTTCACATCAAGCTACCTGCAAATTGCACATTAGTACATTTAATCGTTCACAGTATAGCACTGGAAGCTAAAATAAATGGCTCATACTCAGCATAAAGCACAACTTAAAAATAAAAAATGTCTGTTTAATATTAGACAGTCACAATCGTACATTTGGAGATGTGATTTCATAATGGCATTCTATGATGGCTATAATGCACTTTAAATGTCTCTCGAGGGACATGTGAGTTTTAAAGCTTATTGCAAGTGGGTTTGGGGATTTTAATACATTAAAATATATTTTCACAGCCTGAAGAAGCATCTATCCAATATCACACAACCCTAGAGTGGAACAAACATAAAAAAGATAAATAACACTGCTGATGCTACAATAAATCCATCCATTATCCTAACCGCTTTTCCTGTTAAGGGTCACAGGGGTTCTGGAGCCTATTCCAGCTTTCATTGGTACCCCCGGACAGGCCCCCTGTATATCACAGGACTGACATATAGATACAGACAACCATTCACAATTGAATTAATTAGTGGAGAAACATAACATCAGATGCTGCATACACAAAGAGTCACTGGATGATTGTATGAATATGAATATGTGAATCATATATTTTGACCTTTGTAGTCGTCAGATCTAGTGCTGGGCGGTATACCGGTTCATACCGAAAACCGTTTTTATTTTTTCTTATGATATGGATTTTTCTTATACCGCCATAGCGGTTTAAGTAGCCTAAACAACGTTCGGAGCATAGCGCAGCAGGAAACTGTTTAAGGGGGACCTTTTTCACCGCTACACCGCTGAACACGCATGTAACTGAGTACCTGTGTTAGTGGAGGTATTGAGCGGTGAAAATGGACAGAGAACGTCCCAAAACTGAAGCTGTAGCAGACAATGAATTTAAACATGAGCCGTGTCTGTTGTCTGAAGATACTTTGGTTTTAAAAACTCGGACGTGGACCAAACAACTATTTGCTGCAAATGCTGACGAGCTAAAGTTGTCACCGGAGGTGGCAACACTAGCAATTTGCACAACCTTAGCCGCAAACATACTGTGGAGTACCAGGAATGTATGAAACTAAGATCGGCATCCTCCACATCCTCAGGTAAAATGTAGACGCGTTTGCTAGTGCTTCTCTTAGGTTTACAGCGATGTTGACTTAATGACAAATTAACAGATTTTGTTCACCACCCTGGGAGCGTTTAAAAGACGCAGATATTCTTGTTGCTTTTCAGGTGGTTGACGTGACATATTTTCTGACACACTCTCTCTGTCCTCTGTCCTGTGTGTGCGCGCACGTGTCTGTGTACGCGCATTGGTGCAGATACAGAGGATCCCACTGTGCGGGATACAGAGAGCAGAGGAGAACTGTAAATGCACGATCATGTAGACACAGAAATGACATGTAGTCGGGTAAATAAGATAAATAACATTAAGGCTGTTAAGTTAGTTTAATAAAATGACAATGTATAGACCTGTTCTATGGGAAAGTTAACCTGAAATTACTTCTGTTGTGATCTGGCGCTCTTCTCTCAATCAGTGAAAAATATGATTAACACCCACTCATGCATGGGGAAAAAGTACCGTTGAATACCGTGAAACCGTCACAATTTTGAAAAATACAGTGATATAGAATTTTGGTCATACTGCCCAGCTCTAGTCAGGTCTATTGGGGATTTTGGACCAGTGTGTTAGAGAGCGCTCTCCACCACTATCATCAAAACACCAAATGGGGGAATATCTTTTATAGTAATGGTGGTCCCTCCCTCCAGTAGAGTTCCAGAGACTTGTAAATCAATGCCAATGTGCACTGAAGCTGTTCTGGCAGCAAGGGGTTGACCAATACCATAGTAAGACACTTGACATCGGTCTGTCACCCATCTCACTGTGTCCAGCTCACAGACTGTGGGAGTACACCTGATTTAATTTGCAACAGTACTTCTTTTATTTTGGAAGTAAAATCAGCTCACATCCAGTGTAATTATGGCAACCTCAAGCTGGTTTAAAACAGCTCAAAACAGGTCCCTGCTTTCTCCTTTGCAGAGATGGTGTATATGCCGTGTGAAATGGAGCGAGACGGAGAGCAAATGGAGCCATTGCAGCCCTGCAGAATCTGCACTCTGTAAAAATCCAAGAACGGGAATGGAGCAGAGCAGAACTGTGTGCATGCATACACACACACTCAACAAAAAAAAAGTTAGCCAGAGAGAGAGAGAGAACAAAAACCTCCAGGGCCGAGAGAAAGGGGGGGAAAGAGGAGGTGTGTTAATAAAAAAGGAGGGTTCCCAGACAGGCAGCAGTAACTGGAAGTGCAGCACTCTCTCTGTCCTCCGCTCTCTCTCTCTCTCTCTCTCTCATTGGGTCTATGTCTCTCACTCTATCGCTGGCATCTTTGTGGGGTGGGACCAGCTCCGTCTATGCACTCCAGCTGCGTCTGTCTGTCAACCCGTCCACCTCCCCCTTGTTGGCATAGACAGAGAGAGACGGGGAAAAATAGGCAGTGGGGGCAGGGGCTCACACAAAACAAAAGTTGCCCCTATTGAAGCAAAGGCACCCCATACTCTGCAAATTTTTACACTCTACACACACACATACACACAGCTCCTTTTCTCCACCTCTTTGTCCCGTTCCTCTCACTGCACTTAATATAAGAGAGGGGTGGGACGTACGTGAAAGAATTTACATTCAAATATCTATGACTGTGGCCAAGGCTGAGAAAGAATGTTAATCTAATAACGTAGACGGAAGCTTAACTAAAGACAACTTTGAGAGAAGTCTGAGGAGACAGGACAGAGAAAAGGGATGACTGGACAAAAAAAAAAAGGAAAGCGAGAAATCCCAAACGGACGGGAAATGGCTGAGGTTTGGTATTCCATAAGCTTGGCAGTGCTAGTTCATCTCTCCAAATGTTACTGCTCCATTTGTTCTTAATGAAAGACCTGGCCCACCATGCACCATTGCATTTAAGATCTATTTACTTTCAACAATACAATTAAGAATTCATCCAACCAACATTACCTTCAAAAAGTGCTTTAAAAAAAGGTCTTGTAACTTCAGCTGCAGTGCATTTCTTTCTCTTCTGTGATTTGCAATATCACGTTCCATTTAAGCCATTTAAGCTACTTAAGCATTCAACGAGTTTCATAACCCTGTTTAAAATCCATGAAAAAATACTCAAGGATGGAATACTCATGGGAGACAATAAGAACAGAAGCATTGCTCTTTATTTTCACTCTAAATTTGCATGTTTGGTCTGTCCATTTTATCGTTTAATATTGTGTTTAGTGTTTTTAACATTTGCTAAATTTCCATGCTATCGAGACTGTAATAGCACAACCATGCTTTCACCTATGTGACACTGAGCTTTCATGCTTTGTGCTTTAATACTACTGTCAGAATTCTAACATGCATAAAATACAAATATACTGAAGTTCAATTTGTGTATAATGCTTTTGGGTTAGCATTTTTGCATTTTAACATTTGCTATTTATTACCACACGAAAAAATTGAGTTGTCTTTAATTAACAATTGTTGGTTATGAATGAAAACTTCAATCTAATGCAGACATGGAACACACATTTAAAAGACATCCAAAACACGAATGTTTGAACCATATTTCACAGTAAGATATTCAATAGTTGTCACATTATTTTGCTCAAAACTACAAATATCAGTCTCAGGGTGATGTTAAAACTCATGAAATAAATAAAGTTATTTATTGATTCCTCATCTGGAAAACATGCATGGAAATACATGAAATAGTTCAGATCAAAATATCTAGACTTAAGCTGGGCACTAACTCACTGGCCAACACCAAAATGCTGTATGGGGTTATCAATTAGCATTCTATCCTGGAAAAAGTAGAAAAATTAGCTCAAAAATAGACAGGACAGTCAATGCATCGATTTTACTTTAAAGTAATTCCTTGAATGTGCTAAACATCACAGACTGGTGATACTGTTTCCAGGAATAGCTACAGTCAGATAAGAGGTCTGTTCTCTAGAGTCTAGTCAATCCAAGTCTAGGTTGTAAAATAACTGTACAATAATCCAAGAGTTGTAATCCAAGCTCCTGAAGTCATCTTAACTGTGTCAGGGTATACGGTGGTGGTAGAAAGGTTAATGTTCAGCAACAAGATGAACTTTGACAGTCAGACCACTCCAATGAAGCTGCATCTGCTAAAATCCAGTTTTTCACTAGTGAGGAAAGACAGAGGAGTTAAAGCAGATACAAAGAAACAGACTAAATGGAGAAGAGACTGGTCATTTGAAAATATATATAGTGTTTCTTTACAAAAAATGTTTGTTTTTATAATCTGCAGTTTCAAATGAGACAATAATTAATCTCATTCTGAGCACTTCAAAAGCTTTTCCACTATGCCAAAAATACATTTCCTGGAAAACACTACACCTTCAAACTTTAACAAAGTTCCAAGTATACACAAAGCCGTTGAGCAAAAATGCATACAAAGTGATTTTAAATATAATAATGACTAATGCTATTCTAAGTTCTTTAAACCAATCATTAAAAATAACGTATGTGAGATTCTACAGCACTAAGATGATCTGCTCTGCTACAGGCAGACTGCAGTTTATTTTAACAATGGCATAGCTTGCAAAAAACACCCTTATCTAATGACTTTTACTATCATGTTTTATTTTCCCCCTGAAAAATGGCTACTCAGCGATGCAGAGGATTAGAGTTCAATCTACTGAGGGCTTTTGTCTTGCGAAAAGGCAATTTTCCCTTCATTTAGAGAAATAAGGCTCTGTTTAAGTGACATCACTTGAGATCAAAAAGTTCTGTTTTCTGTTTTTATGTTGAAATACTGTAAGTGCACAGCAAGATTTGTAGTACAACTATAACAGGATCAGACCTCTCCTAGTTTTCCATCTTGTCACATGTAATCAGGAACAAATAACAACAGCATTTGAACCAGTTTGAAGCTGACTTGTCAAATTGTAAATCATCAACTTTTGAATGAAAATCTATTTCCCCCTCTAACCATCATTTTCAGGTTATATCTAAAACATGAAACTGAATGATAAAAAAAATCTGTTTACTTACTTTTTTACTTACTTTTACTTTTTCTGACAAAAAATGTATTGTCAATAGAGACAAAATTTATTTTTAGTTATTTGTCTCAATATATCTATACATGTTGGCTGATGAGCCAAGGTTTCAATCTGCTTCTTAAGCATTTGCTTTCTTGTGTCACAGTGTTAGGAATTAATTTATAAAAGTGATGAAGCTCCACTGAAAGAGATTTTTTTCCCATATGTGAAATCTCTATCTATGCTTATACGCCCTTATTCAGTACAGAATCATCAGTGAGAGAGAAAGAGACTATCAAACAGTGATGCCCATTTTTCACACATTCCTGCTCTATTGCAATGACAATCACTCTCAAGCACTTGGTGTGTGAGACAATTCACATACCAAACCCAACCTCTTTCCACTTCACCCTTTTCAAGTATGCCAACATATAAAGAGTGCCCCACAGCCTTGCTTCAGCATGAGTAACCCAGTCTCTAAAAATGATGTTTCTACACAACTTAACTGCAGTCACAAATATGTTTTTTTTTGTGTGAGGAGAGCTCATACGATATAGTGAGTCAGCCAGAGTGCAAAAACAACAAATAAATGTGTGCTCTGACTTTATTGTCATAATCTGGTGGTATACCAACTGTAGACTATGCAATTCACCTGTTTATTATCATTCCAATTCACACAGGTAGAGCAGTGGTGATTTACAGGTGCTAGCAAATGCCAAGAGGTTTTCTTCTGTTAGCACTAAATGGAGATCTTAGACTAAATTACCCAGGTGAGAGTTAAGGCAGCCCTTCCTGAGTTGATTCATCTGCTATTCAGTTTGAGTCTGTGGGGTATTTCTTTAGTTGAGTTGTTCATTTTCGCTGCTTTTAATTGCAGAGTTTGAGCCACTTTCCAGGAATTGTGACTGCATCTCTGGTATCGTAACAATTTTCACAAATGTCAATTTTTAATTAACATTGGATCCCAGTGCCAGTGATTGCATTTATTTGCTGAGTGGCAATAATGTGAGAGACAGAGTTTATTCTGTGGAGAGCCTGCCTGAAACTCTTTAATTTGTTTTACTTGGCAATAGACCTGAAAATTCACATTGTATAAACATTTATTAAAGAACACACTGGGGGTGACATTGAAAAGAAATGTGTAGCTCTAAGTCCCTTCTGCCATTAAGGTATTTCCAGTCTTAAGGAATGCTCTGTCCAATAAAGCACAGATTTACTCCTGCAAACCTCCCAAAACAAGACTCAGTGCTGCTTCTGTTCCTCATTTGACAACTGTTTACATGCTTGTAAGTCATGTTGTAAAAATGTTGCACCACTATGTTAAACTCATGAGGATAATTAAATCAAGGCTTTCAAGAACACCTCTAGTCTTACTACAAAGCTCTAAGACTGTTTTCAATTCAGTTTTAAAAGTTGAAGGGGGTCAGCATTACTCCTTGTTTGGTTTTCCTGCTGGACACTGGGAAGGGTGAGGTCACATTCCTCAGGTGGCACTGGGGTCTTGTGAAGAAGGGGGTCTTTATTTTAAACACATGGGCTAGCTGGTCTTTGAATTCAATGTCCAAGCCCAACAGTCTGTTTAGACTACCATGGTCATCTTCAAGTACAAATGTAGATTTCCGTGCTCTTTTCAGAACTTCAGAAACTTTCAGACTGAGGCAGTGCCCTTCAAAGATTTTTAGCCTGTCCATCTATTCAACTACACAGAGAAGGTGTGTGGTAAAGGAAGTGGGAGCAGTTTTCAGATACCCATCTTAGTACTTTTAGAGAGCATAATGGTTTAATGGATTGTGCTCAAATGGCACAGGCATTAAGTCCACCAACGTTAGGGTTGATTTGACGGATGAAGGTTTGAGCCACCCCAGAGGAATATAAATAGCCCACAGTACAAAAGACTTTTCCACTACCTCACCTTCAAACCTCTCTCTCCTTGTTCATCTGAACAAGGCACAACCCCACCCTTGGGTAAAAATTCCTGTTCCTCCATATCAGGCGCTGTGCTAAGCTGAGACACAAAAAGGACATACCCTCCCACCTTAAGCAGTTAGCAGTGAAACACATGGGCCATCGCCTTAAACCTGACTCTTTAGGTTAAAAGCATAAATGGTGCACAAGCGTGTGTGTGCGTGCATCATTTAAAACCCTGTAAACCAGTCATTCCCAAACTTTTTAAACAATGGCATCCCTTCATAGTGATCAAAATTTCATGACTATCCATCTACGCCTACTTTAGTCAGAACCAAAGTGGATTGACATTGCCTTCCCTGGAGCCATGCAGCTATTTTGACTAAAACCAAAGTAAATTAACATATCTATGGCATCTTGCTGACGAGGAAGCTTTGGGAACCACTGCTTCAGATGTCAATGTGCGTTAAGGGGGAATTGTATCTTCAACACAAAGATTACTAGAAAACTCAGCCTTCAACCTGAACTCCATTATGCTGTTCTTCTTGTCTCATTTACATCTGTCTCTAAAGATTATTTAAAAATATGAGTCATAAAATTGTCATATCCAGTAGAGCGAGTAACCTTTACACTGTTGAGACGCAACTGGATGTTCCTTATGGAAACATGGAACACAAGCAGATTGTTAGAATTGAAATGTGACTTTCCTACAGGCTGCTCCATTAAACTCTGAGAGGAAAGCGGTGTAGGAGTAGCACAAGAATGGTGTGGTATAGAAAAATAAATAAAGGAGGCACTTTCACACCAAGATAATTAGGGTGTTTATAGGAGGCGAGGAGGTTCTTGATGGCACAGTGACGGAAGAAGACAGGGGGGAGATAAAAGAAGGGAGGGGGTAAACTAAGGCTCATTGTTAGGCAGGTGATTTACGAGGGTACATGGGCTCCCAGGCCCTGTCAGTGGAAGGATAGATCTTCTGTCGGTATAGCACCCTCTCCATTGTGCCTAGACAGGGTTGGGGGCCTGGGGATGAAAGTGGGTGGAGGGCAGCTGAAGCGATTGTTGGTTGAGGACTGCGGTGCCATCGCAGGGCTGAGGCCTGTACATCTTCAACACAGACAGCAGCACAGATCAAAGGCTGCACTGTTCCCTTTCTTTAAAGCCCACAATCCTTTGAAAACTTCCCACAACATTTGCACAAGGGGATGACATGCCTCTGCAACGCTAGCAGCCCGCTGAATATAACATCTGAATACCAAACACCAACATTTTATGATATTCACAGTGCGAGAAATTATCCTGAGTTTCCTTTTTAAAGAAGTACGATCTTTGTATGTGCTGGGCAGCGGTAGATAGATTAGGCGTCTGGTGTATATGAAATTAGGTCATGTTCTCCCTTAGCTCCAGACAGACATGACCGTCTGAGTGCTGTCTGCCTTTCTCCACACATAGAACTGTCACCATGCACCACTTGACCTTTCAGAATCTTGGTGATAACACTCCTTCAGGCAAAAATCAATTACCATAGGAAGGCATAATATCAAATGAAGAAAGGGTATCATCTTAGCATGAGTGAGCACATGGTTTTTTTGACTGATGTGGATTCAAAGGCGCCTTGACCCGACACGATTTTCGACCTATAATTTCATCAGGAAAGCTAATGGAGTGTCAGACAGCAATGTTCTGATTTTTCTCACAGGACAGCACAGCATAGCATAAATACTCGAATTCTTTGGCGGCAATTCATAAAATGTAGAATGAGAATCAGAATTCAATTAATAATGTCTCTGAAAGTAGGCCAGTGGTGTTTACAAGAACCTCTCCCACACTCTTTGTTCCAATACAATGGTCAAGGCTTCTTGTGGCGATCTACCTCTTTATACCCTGTGTTAAAACCATGCACGGCCAGAACAAATATTGTGAAATATTTGAAACATATTGAACCACAATGCTTTAATCCTATTCAGTCCCATGCACAAGTCGACTTGTGTTAATATCAGAGGAAGATTTAAGCATTAATGAGACTACAATTTTGTCTCTACTCTATAAAGGGCAGATAAACCATCAAAAGAAAACCCAAAAACAACAACAACAACAATAATAATAATAATAATAGATAATTTTGTGGACAGGCAGCCCCCTGCCTCCCTGGACAAGTGTCTTGCTGAGAATTCAACATGTGGCCAGGAATCAGGGGGACCGGGAGTCAAACCACCAACCCTGGGGTTCGTAAACAACTGCCCTACCAGCAGAGCCACGGTTGCCCCTAAGCCATATGTAGCATTTTTTAGCTCAGCCAGTTCAGTTTACAATTCATCCTGAACCAGCTGTTGATCCATATTATTCAAAACCGCAAATGTCAGCTTTTGGGTTCATAGTCTGATGGTTTTGTGCAAAATTTTGTGCCAATCCACCGCCAAATGATTTGTCACCACACTCAATACCTAATAAGGCTACACTTTAATTTTGAGGAATAATAACTATTTTTCCACATAATTCTGTCAGACCATCATTGTGTGATTTATTGGAGTCACTTGGCTGCTGTCCAGGGCCATGCCTCATTCCACATCCAGGTTGTACTGGACACAAGAGCCCACCGTGTTAAAATCAACAGACTGGAGTTGGGGGCTTGATGAAGAAGTGTCGAGCAGTGTTGAGCATCTCAACTCACTGTTTGAAGTGACAATCATTCAGTGTCGTGCTGATGTGTGAAGTAACCCACACCAATCTTAGTGAACCTTACCTGATCTCTTACAGCTCACCTGTGTTGAAACCCTAACAATACTGATCTAAATGATGAATGCAGATAAAAGTATTAGCTGCTCACTGATATTTAGACCCATTCTGTTCCAAAGTGAGCATATAATGTCGCACTCACTCTCACACACACACAACCTGATACAATCCTCATCGCTCATACCACTTCATTGTGAGAATGGGGTGGGTTTTACTGTGTAGCATACACACATGTACACACAACACAGCACCTTGAGGCACAAGACTGAGCACAGGTGCTGCCAAGATCTCAGGTGCTATTTGGCCTGGAGCAGACACTGATGAACCCCTCCCACCCATCAGTGTTTATGATTAAGCTGACTGTCTAGAGCATGGTGACCAAATTATATTTCAAAGTGATGTACAGGGCATGGTTACATGAGTTGTATCCTGTGGTGCCCAGTTGACCTCCCAGTGTGCAAAAAGCAGCCTGGGTGGAGAGAGGGCGGGATGGGATACCTATGATTCTAATTTTTGAGTTACAGTGGCAGAAAGCAGATAAATCACTGACCCGTTAATGAGTAGCGTCCTGCTTTGTCTCTCTCTTTCTCTCACGCACACACATACACACACACACGCACACACACACACACACAGAATCTTCACCAAGACTAACTGGTGTGTCTACTGCTGGTAGGACAATCACAACAAATGTATCCCTATCCTTCGCCCTAATCTCAACCAACACATATAAATGCCCTAGCCCCAACTCTTACCCTAACCTAAGTCTAATTCATACCTTTAGCATTCAGATGGCACGTTTACTATACATTGCAATACCTTTCCTGCATATTCTTTGTTTTCCCGTCGTGAGGCCAAATTTCTTTTAAAAATTAACAATGACATTCAGTGTAAATAAAATGTGACTGCAGGCAAATACAACCAGAGGAAAATCAAGGGCAAACAGTTCAATCCCTACAACTCTTGTCTTATCATTAATACGTGAGACAGACAGCTTTATTCCTCCTTTTGTGATTAGTGTAGTAATTATATGCATCACCTTTAAATAGTGCTTTCATATTCAAACATGCAAAACACAGCCTAAGGATTTATTTGACCAAAGTGTGAAAAACAAGAGAAAGCTATGAGAATATATGCATGAGAAAAACATGTGCATCAGCCAGGGCTTCAAAGGCTGAAAACCCCAATAATAAGATGTTATGTAGTCTGACCTTCGGTGTTATTAACAGAGGAACCATTAACTGTAACATTTTCTAGCAGTAGCTAAGACTTTGAAGTGTGTAAATCAATGAGCTGTTATGACTGCTGACATTTTTAGAGGATTACAACTGTCTCATTTCCACATCTTACATTTCCTGCTCCTGCAGAGTCAGCCAGCATTGACAGGAGCCTTGGCCAGGATTCTAATATCCCCCAGATGCTGGCCAGAGCTGGGCGAAAGGCCACATCCAATCAGCAGCACCACCAGACAATATCAAAGACCAGTGGGCGAAAGGAGATGGGATTGGATGGCAGACAGTGGCATAGAAGGCAGAAGGCGATGGAAGACAGAATGAGAGGTTGAATCTCATCAGCTTGCTTTTAAAGATGAGTCACCACAGAGCAGATTATTGCACAACATCCAAGACAGTGGGTTCAGACAATGGGAACAAGTGTTCAAAATCACAGAAAAATTGAACAGACAGATTACTGACTTCCACCAGTGATGAAAAGCAATGACTGCGAGCAAACATGACGACAGAATGAGCTTGCTCAGATGAAGGAGGGAGCAGGAGAGGCAGATGTCACTTTAGAGCGGTAAGCAGGGAGGAAGACACATGGTTGGTTGTGGTGGTTGAGAAGACAAGGAGGGTTTAGCCCGCATGTTGGCATCATTTACCTGTATCACCACTTGCTGCCATGCTAGCGGTTGGCTAGTAGTGGGGTTGGGAGGCAGGTTGGCACGCTCTAACTGCAGGGTGACGTTGCGACGTTCCTCCTCAAGCGCCCGAGTTAGCTGCTCAAAACGTGCCTCCTGCTCCTTCACTGAGGCCAGGATGCTGGCTGCTGAGCGAACATCATAGTCCTCCATGTCCAGTGTAGGTCACAGTTGTACAGATCTTCCAAGTTGGAGTTGGGAGGGGAAGGAAGAGAAGGGGGAGGAGGGGGCACGAGGTCATTAAAAACAACCAGACCCAGCAAGCTGGGTGAGTGGCATCAACAGGCTGATACCTGCTTAAAGTTTAAAGTCAAATACAAAACTTAATTATAAGCTAGGATGGGACACTGATGATCTGGCATGCAATGCAGCCTTTAATTGAGTACCATGAAGAAAAGATCAAGATGACTCATAAAAATAGAATATTTAGAATGACTGACTGGATAAGTAGGAGGTAAGAGAGTCTACCTGTTACAATCAGATGTGTTTAATTTAGACTGTGGTTCTTAGATACTTGAAAGGGATAAGCTCAAAGGTTGAGTTTAAAGACTGCACAGCAAAGACAATAATGAGGATACTCTGCTAGGTGCATGACTTTGCCTTTGGACGTTTGAGCCTTTCTTGCAATTAACACAATTCTGGCAATACAAAAACAATTTAATACAGTTTTGCTGGAACATTAGTGCAGCAAAGTGAAAACATGACTCAACAATTCCAAGTACAACAAAGGGAATGAAACACCACAGTGGACACTCACAAACACAAAGATTCTTGTTTCCGTACATCTAGAAGCTGGAAAGGAATGATCACACCCCTACGAATTCACAATCATAGCCAGCATGGAGGAAGGGCACTATCACTGGATATAGTCATGCACAGCACCATAATGCATTTTGGCATACAAGCAGTGCTCCGGGCACCAATCAAACACATGCAAGCTTCCTACATCCACCCATACAGACACACAGGTCTGGTATTGCGCACACACGGTCTATTGTAAACAATCGTGATTTCCAGATAACAGTTGCAAGCCACAGTGCATTTCACTGTCACACACACCCTGATATCCATAACTGATGGTGGTGTGATATCAAGGGGGTTGACGGCACAATAACAAATGGGGTTGGTAATAGCAATCCACTTTAATACAGACCTAGTAGATAAGGAGGCTGAGAGGTGTTAGAAAATAGACATCCCCCACTCTAACAGAAGTAGAGGGATGAGACAGCAAGAAGAACAGAGCTAGGAGAGAAGGGAAAGAAAAACAAAGGGAAGACAAAAGAGAAAATGACAGAGGTTAAAACATAAATGAAAAACAACAAATAGCATAGGGCTCTGAGTTGTATTTGTCTTTGTGGTAAACCCAAATCTAACAAAATGGGTGCAGAAATATCTGAAAATTAGCACAGTATCATCTACATACATTTCATTTTTACTGTTTTTAAGTACATTTTAAAAGCCGGTTCATCAACCTGGCAAAGAATGCAGGTACCCATGCAGGACCGCTAGACCTCAGGAGTTTCAAAAACTCCTCTAGTCTCCTGTGTGTCAGTTTGCAATTTCATTCACTGAACATTTGTGTGTGTGGGGTAGATCAGCTGGTGCTTAGAGTTGATTTTTGGCCCAGGTTCTCAGAGCAGGTTAATATCGGTTTTAAAAAACATCTCATGCTCATAGCACTTTTCATAGCTATAGCTCACCTGATCCTCTAATGAAACATATACGTTGTATTATAAATTCAGGTTTCTACACTACTCACATACAGTAATGGCTCTCGTTTCACTCGTGCCTCTGTTAATACAGAAAATGTAAGGTGAGTCACATTGGAGCTTAGTGAGGAAACAGAAGGTTAAATGAGAAGGTACTTCACAAATACCAAGAAATGACATTGAGTCAGGAGATGCATTACATCAAAGCAGTTTGGGTATTTTGTAACTGATCTTAGCACTGAAATGCATAAAGATTGAGGAGGAGTGGTTTGGCTCAGCAGGGGATGATCAATGCAGATGCAACCATTAGAATCCCAAACAGGTCCGATTACAGAAACGGAGTATATGTGCGTCTGTGTGTATATGTGTTTATGCACATAAATAGGATTCATTCTTCTCTATAGAACATGGTGAGTATGAAGCCCTTTTTCTCTTTGAAGCACACAATCCCTCTTTGATGTCTGCTGCGCACTGATCATTTATTTATCTGGATTGGAGTTTCGTCTGACACAACTCTTCCTTCATTCTTCCTCGCAAAGCAATACACACAGAGGAGCCTGTGTTTCAAAGTTAAACTTCGCACCCATGTATTTATTCTCCTTCATGGGAATATGATCTCTGATTATTTAGTCAGTTTTCTCATCATTAACTCATGACTGTACAGTTTTGAACTGTTTTTATTACTGGCATTGTTTTATAGTCATCAACCGGTAATTTAGACTCAAAAAGGAAACAGTGCTGTGTAATGACTACTTGCAAATATAGCGTCCTTGTCTGTTTCCAAAGATATTCACTACTTGAGATAACGTACTGCACAGCAAAAAGGGTAACATTAGCCATGTTGATTGCACATACTTGATGATGGACTCGATTTACACCCCTAGAGGGTTCAGTAGCCATTGCTTCCTGAGTCACAAAGGGAATAATATGGCAGGCATGTCAGCTACACCCCACAGCTTATCATTAAACACCAACTTCAGGGCCTACTTGAAATAGCCCTGTATGCAAAGGGAGGGGCATCTAAAGAATTCCCCCTTCCACCATGGCAGCCCTGGTGTTTTAAAGGAGCAGATGTTTGCTAATGACCTGGGTCAAAGAAGATAAAAACACAGACATGGTCTGCACGTTTAACCCATTACATACACCCTAGTAAGTCACAGCTTTACTGGATGTGGAAACGATTTATCAAAGTGATCAAAGTGCCCCTCCAAGGACACGAGTGTCATTCGTGATTGCCATTATTGGAAGATAATGAGTGGAGAGAATGATAACCGAAAAGATGAGATGAAAAAATACAAACTGTTTAATTAATTGCACAAAGAAACGTGGGTTAGATTTGACTATTCTCAAGGCATAAACATCTTTAATTAACATGAAAAAAATGGGCTTATGCTCTATGTGTGGAGTTGATGCAGCACCTCACCACAGGCTTCACTTGTGCTATTGCGAGGCTTTTCCTTGGATAAAGGATAAATGCACTTCAGCACAAACCTTCAGCTCTAAAAATAGCCCAGTAATAAAGATATCCACATGCACAGCACCATAGTTTTGAGTGTATATCGGCAGATGAGATGTAGCGGTCGCTCACTTCAAAGGCTTGCTGGAAAATCCAATAATACATTCTTGGCACCATATTCATCAGGTTCATTGGACTCCCTTTAAACAAATCTTCCAATGACAAGACACTGTGCCATCATACCCTTCTCTGTAGATATGTTATTCCAAAAGACAGCTTTAAACGCTACTGATAATTTAACTAACTGACACTACAACTAAATCGCCAAATACTGTTGCAACAAGAAGAATATCTGGCTGAACTACAACCTTGATTTCTCCAGTGACGAGATGAAATTGTTGTTTTGTGGAGGTTATACAGAGACATTTCTGCATTGAGCAGCATGCCAAGGCAAGAATATTGTGACCATTGCACACTGGAATGACATTTAACTTGTGCAACTCTTTTTTCTTTTCGGTGAAAAGCATAATAAACAGTGCCAGCTGACAGGAGTATGTTGTTAACTGACATTATATAACATTATCTGCAGCTGATGTTGGGATCTGTAACGAAAACCCCTTACTGTGTATATCAGCTATGGCTTTCTTAGTAAGATATTCATATTCAATCTCATGTCTGTATCTCAATACAAAGCTACCGCCAACTGTCGGTTAGCTTAGCTAACTTAGCTTAAACAGCTAGCCTGGCTCTGTCTAGTTAACCAACTTCACCAACCAAGATGTCTAAAGAATGTTGTGTTACTTTAATTAATAAAACCAAAACTTTAATTCATTAAAACAAAATAGGTGTGGCTTTGCACAGTGCCTTCAGAAACAACAAGGCAAACGTCCCCCAAACGTCTTCTCAAGTTCAGAAGTAGTTTTATATTTTCAAAACTCATGAAACAAAATTAAAAAATTGTTTATATACAAAAGTTGTATCAATCTAACACAAAAGGTTGTTTTTTTTCCTAAATTCTTTTTAACATTTTTTAGGAATTACACTAGGTTGAACAAATGAGATCTGTAGCCACTAAGAAAGCTATCAAGGGTCAAAGCAGCGTGTGGAGTGTGTGTTGAGGGGTTTGGATAGTGGGTAATAAGAAGGATGGGGGAACAGATTGGGAGGTAAAGGATGAGGATAATTGAGTGCTGTCATCTGTGCCCTATATTGCATTAGAAACATTCACCTGATTAGAGACTAGGTGGGTGGTGGTGTTCCTCCTCCCACCTCACCACCAATTTGCCCCTTTCTAGAGGCTGTAATTGCAGCTCAAATTAATTCCTTGTCTAAACACATCTGATGCCCATCTGAGGATGCAGCTCTCAGTGGGACAATTGGGTACTTAAAAACACCTGATCCTTCTCGTACTGTGTACTGTATGTGTATGGATGTAGTGGTGGGAGCAGTCCTCAATCTGCATTTGCTGTTGATGATAATACATTCATATATTCAGAAGACAAATTGGTGATATTAAGGGGTATGCTCCATCTTAAACTGTCATTTCAGAACCACTAATTTCAAACTCTTATGAGAAATTTTCTCCTTTGCCAAGCTGTCCGATATGTCAAAGCTCTTATACAGACTGATTCACAGTTAAGTGATTCATCATAATGACAATCTGATGCATTGAGAATTTCTGCTCACTAACAGAAAGGTTTTTGAGTTTTGAGACTCTTTAAAAGCACTACGCATGAACACAAAAGTCAGTCTGAATTAGTCCTCTACATGAAAAGAAAGGCTATTAATCATCAATAAATGACAGACAATTGCACATAATTACATATCTGTTGCCATTTTTCTTTTAATTTAAGGGTGTACCTGTAGCATAGTAAGGTCAAGTCTTCAGCTGTCTTTGACAGAATGTCACTTGTTTCATTAATCAGCTAAGTGCCACCTAAATTATACAAATCAAAAATCAACACAAGAGGAGTGAATCATAAGAACTTATTAAAACTAAAAACGACTCCTCTTACAGAACAAAATAAAAACAAAACAATTAAATGTGGATTATTAAATATCAGATCTCTCTCATCTAAATCCTTGTTAGTAAATGACTTGGTAAATGGCCATCGGATAACAGCGAGGAGGAAATAAAGAGCGGAGACGAGAGATGCGCAGGGAGAAGGTGAGAAGATTCAAGCCGCATCTCCCG
>JAUMHL010000030.1:4780346-4810397 GCA_032362345.1 Sandelia bainsii
AATGTAAAGTGCCTCGAGATGACTTTTGTTGTGATTTGGCGCTATATAAATAAAACTGAATTGAATTGAATTGAAGTGCTGTTAAAGAAAATGAATCACAATGCAAAAGGGATGCAAGTAGCAGCTTTCCCACTATGTGTCAAGAGGCTAACATGTAATGAATGGTTACTAGAAGAAGACTAATAAATATCTAATATTCTAAGAAGCACTGGACTGTGACTAACATAAAAAGATGCAACAGAAAATTTAAAAAAATAAATGCACTGTCACTAGGAATGATCATCTGTCCAATTTAGGATTCTAGTTGTTGTTCTGAGGAGCAGTAAAATTTTATACTCAGTATTAATGCTCAGATGGACATTGCTGACAACTCAGTGATTTACATGCATTTGATGGTTGATGAGTTTCACCGCTAAAAGAAATGAAATTCAGCTGTTTTTTGCCGTCCATAAAAGTGTAGTGTGTACAATTTAATGACAGCGGTTTAGCGGTGAAAATGCAGATTACAGGCATCAGACTACCTCCTACTCCTCCCTTCTCAAGCGCAAGACAGCCTACAGTGTCTGTCAGTTTAGAGTAGAATTTAATGTTTTGTTTTGATTATTCTTTTTGCATTTTAGCCTTTATTTGACAGTTTGACAGTAGAGTGAAGCAGACAAGAAACATGGGGGGAAGAGAGGGTGTGACATGCAACAAAGGTCTCCGGGCGGAATTGAACCAACAACGTTGTGGTTACACTGCATGTGCACGAACCTCAAGGCTAACAGGGCACGCTGTAATTAAATGTATTTAATATAGCCATAATTTCCATGTAAGATATTACTAAATACTATTGTTACTTATGATAAAGTTTTGTTTGTCAGTTCTGGGCGACTGTAGAAACAGAAATATGTGAGGAGAACTAAAACCGCTTTTCAACTGACATTTACCTCAGCTGATTCAACTGTGTGAATTATTGAAACCAGAGCATGTTTCCTGGAGGAAAAAGCTCCTGAATGTATTAAAATAAAAATCATAAAAGGCACCTCAGCAACAAAGTAAAGTGAAGCTCCCTCAAGGAGAGATAACAGAGAAAGTGAAGTCTTGGATTTGCAAACCAAAAAACTGTCAGGAAATGTAATTACTGCAATAATAAGCTGAACAAAGTGATTAAAGGAGGCTTGAGGTGTAGAGAGAGAGGCACGGGTACCTTTGATGTTGGTGGGTCCCGTCAGACCACAGGTAGACTGAGGACAGGCGTAGCACTGTTGCAGTTGACTCGCTTGTTCAGTCCGCCAGAGGAGATCTGTGGATAAAAGACAAGGACATGGAAAATAAGTACTCAGCCAACCCACTGACAGATGCAATGCTAATATAGGATTCTAATGTAATTTGGAGACACATATTCAGTACAGTACAATCATGACGGGTTCACAACTCTCAACCACAGAACACTCAAGTGCTACTGGCAATGTTTCATCCTGTCTTCATCCACCTTTGAGTGCTGACATGTTTGTGCAAAATGACTGGTTAATGCATTTCTGCAGATTCTACGGATGTATGATATAATATTATATATATATATATATATAAAATATATATTAAAGGATTTAAGTTATAATCATCACACAACACCTCAATTCGCTTTGCAGAACATCACCATGAAGCGTGGTGAACCACTTCTCCCTCAGCCATCAATACAACAAGAGGATGTGCGTCCTGAACCACTCCTGGCACCGAACAGCAGACTCGCTCAACTCAGACAGCTCGTAGCATCTATGTCTGCCAGAGGAGAAGCGATATATCTTTTTTTCCTCAGATTTTCTCAGATGTTTTTTTAACTTCATCAGCTGTGCACCATTACCCCGATACAACATTCACTGAACGAGTAATATCATCCCATACATCTTTTTTTCCCTGTGTGTATTATTTTCATGTTTACTTCCTGCAGTGGTGCCTCTGCTTCAGAACTACTGAACTACTCTGTTTGGTGTCCGGTGCTCCACCATCAGCTTTGCTTTTTGATTTCTTTGCGAGATCCCTGTGTGTGCACACAGCCATGCAGTCTCGTGCCCTTTTATGGGGGATTAATTGGATGTAATGGTCCCTAAAAAATGGCCTCGTACTTCTCACTTATACTTTTCACAACATTTCACTTTAGTGAAATATTTAAAACATACAATTCCCAAATTGAGTTCATCAGTGGTGCATCTCACATATTAGCTGGTATGCACAGATGCAACTGAGATTCAAACAAAAAAAAATCTGTGTAGTGTGAAATGTGGAAAAAAAAATTTTGTGTAACATTGTTATTTTCCTGCAACTTAATCACAATTTTCTAGATAATTTCAGGACAGTTTTCTTCCCCAATACCTGAAAAACCTGGAACAGCAAATATTTCAAACTGACGTTTACCTAAGCTAAATAGAAACAACTAGAACGTGCTTTCAAGTTACGATGACAATGAGATTCATCAATATAACAAAGGTATGAGCTAATTTGTCTTAGGACTTTTCTTAACAAATTTATGAAAAATCTTAGGAAGATATTGGTCAATGAGGCCCATTATTCACAAATAATTTTCTTTATTTTAATGCATCAACTAAATACATGCATTAACTGCTTTGACAAGATTAAGTGGTGAATGTAAAACAATTTCATGTAGATAAATCAAGAGATCAAGCAGAAGTCAAGAAGAATTTCTTCACTCAAAAACTTATCCAAAATTAGGCATTTTTCCATGTCCATGCTTTTGTTTATATCCAATCTGGAATACTGTTATTCAGTTTATTCACGTTTAAGCAACTGTAGTTGAAAAACACAGCAAGGATGTCAAATCTTTAAAAGCACATCATCCACATTTTAAAAACTAATTTCAACATGATTCCAATTTAGCTGTAGCCCCAAAAATGTAAACTACTGACACCTTATGACCTGGAAACGTGTTTCCTGTTTGCTACGTCTGTGTCTACCTTTAATTTCTTAAGACAAATCTTCAGATAGGCGTATTCTTGTGGCTTAATTCAAGAAACAAAACCACTGATTGATGCCCAGCACAATAATAATACAAGTACATGCAACAAGCAATACAACTGCTATTACTGCTGTTACAGTTATAAGAAAATGTTTGGGGTAGGCAATTATTCTACTGATCAATTCTCTAAATATGTGAGGTGGAAGAAAGTGGTATGGTCAGTATCTGATTTCTAAGAATTCTTAATCTTAATAATGAGGCAACACTTCCTCAATATGTCAGCCTGACTTTAATGTTTACACCACCGCAGAAATGTAGACATCACAGACACATAGAAAGAAAAAGACCAGTGTCCAATACTGCAGTGCAAATTGGTTTTGATGCATCATACAATGGGATGAATCATTCTGCAATACACACCAACCTGTCCAGAGGCTCTGCTGCCTTTGATGGCTGAGGAAACAAAAGCCTGGCAGCAAAACCGCTGGATCGACTGCACCCTTGAAGATGTCACTGATGATGAAATCAAACGCGCGCTTCTTCGCAGGCCCAGGCTTTCATTTCAAGACTGGGGGATTAATAGGATGTAATGGTCCCTAAAAAATTGCCTCATACTTAAAACAACATTTCACTTGGGTGTAATATTTAAAATTAAAATTCCCAAATAGAGTTCATCAGTGGTTCATCTCAAATATTAGCTGGTATTCACAGATGCAACTGAGATTCAAACAAAAAAAACTAGTGTATTTTAAAACGTGAAAGAATGTTCTTGGTGCAACATTGTTATTTTATTACAACTTAATCATAATTTTCTAGATAATTTCAGGACAGTTTTTCTTCCCCAATCCCTGAAAAACCGGGAACAGCAAATATTTCCAACTGACTTTTATGACTTTAAACTGCATGAATCCATGCTCAACATCATAAATATGTAATATTGCTTTAAGCTTTAACGTATATGGTGCTCTGAACATAATAATTATCTCCAGATGTAGCTCGGACTGATGGCCAAATATGCATCAGTGAGTAGCAAAGGTTTGCAAACTTTCATTAACTATGATCAGAAGACACCCACAGTGAGCAAAAAGAAAAATCGATACAAAGTCAACTTTCCTCTCCAGGTTTTGGCTGGCTCTGGGATTAGAATACCTTTCCCTCGCCAGAGACTCCTGGGCGTGTTCACTTCAAGGACAGATAGGCTCTGAGCACCTTGAATTTCTGCTACAAACATCAAAGGTAAAGTTAAGCCTGGCTGCATTAGTTATCACCTCGTCTTTCTCTGTCTCTCCCTCCGGATTCTGGATGAGACCTTACATCGCTCATGAATGGAGATTATCTTGACTCACAGTCACAGCTCACATTAACACTTTGATTAATACACATTTTATTCTACTTAACCTGATGCAATGCTCTTGTAAGAGACTATTTCCTCTGGGTTGGCAGATCAGCAGTACAACAAGCTGGTTTGGGAAATAGAAGATTGATTGGTCAGTGATGATAAATGAATAAATGATATCTGTGAAGATTCTCAGTCATCCAGGTCATGGTTATCTCAAAAAAACGGTTTTTAATGGCAACTGGACTTGTTTTAGTTCCTTGACACATAAATGATGCTGCCCCTTCCCTCAAGTGATGGGACTTAACCTCCAAGCTGATCACATGGAGCTTATCAGAGGTCAGTAGTAGAAGACTGGTAGAAGTAGTAGAAGACTCATTATTCTGGGTGGTTAGTTGAGGGTCCCTGTAGTTAAAGAGGTGTTGGTAAATGGCAAGTTTTTACACATTGTGAGACATCACTCAAATGTGGACATCATAATGTTTCAAGGACCTGCACTGGTCAATCTGAATTGTTGTAAAGAAGCTTGGATGTTCAACAAAGCACTTTGGGTAAATGAAGTAAAACTGTTCATACTCCCAATATCGACATCCAATAAGATTTATTTATATAGCAGCCAGTCAGATACATTTTCTCTGCTCTTGGTTCTGTGAAACATCTTGACAATATTCAGCACTGCCCCAATGCTGCACAACCTTCATGTAGTATTTGTGCTTCATATCAGTGCCTGATACCTCACCTGCTGTACATTATGCAGACAACTGCATATTCTATCACGACTCTCCAGACCCACATCATTTGGATAGTGATCCAGTGTAATTCTGTGATTAATAATGAATGCAGACTGACTGAAGGGTTGACTGTCTGGGAAATGCTACACTGATCAAGACCTTTCCTCTGCTGCCAGTGCACCACAGAAGAACTGCAGTCAAACTGGATAAGCAGACACGACCTGTGCGCTTGTGTGTATGCATAAAGGCATGTGGTTTCACAAATGCACTGAGTACATTGAGCAAATGAAATGTTAATTATGAATATGAAAATTTAAGTGGAAGCATTAATTATGTAATGCTACTGTGCCTGTAGGATAACATCCAAGAAGTCCTCTAATCAAAGTGACAAAACAGACAAAAGAACCAATAGTGTGTTTAATCCAGTGTCTGTTCCATCAGGATGCCATCAGCATTTGTCCAATGCCAAAATGTATTTAAAAACAACACAACAATATTAGAAATAATACTTAAATATCTGCCACCTCTATGGTTAGAGTTTGACTAAGACTGGACAACTAAAACAGTTTAGTTAAGCTGGTTTAAAGAACAGTTTGACAATGTGAAAAATATGATTATTCACTTTCTTAGTTTCATCAGAAGATATTTACCATTGCTGTTACCACTGTTCTTGCTGTTTCGAGAGATCCAGGAGGTGATTAGCTTAGCTTAGCATAAAGTCTAGAAATGGGGGAAACTTCTATTGGCTCTGTCCAAAGAATTATAGCAACCAGCAGCTCTAAAGTTCAGCAGTTAACACATTACTTGCTTGTTTAATGTGTACACAAATAGAAATGTACAAATTAGTTTTGCTTTAGGAGGTACAGTACTTCGCATTATTGTGAGGTTCCTGGCAACCAATAGAAACCCAGCAAGTAAAATGGCATAACTCTATTTAATATTAACTAATTAAGCTATAGTGCAGTGTAATTGGAAATCTGATATATCCCACTCATATTTGATCACCAAAACAGTGAAGCGTGACAAATAACAAAGCCAAAAGAAATTTTCTTATTCTTTGACCTGGATATGTGAAGCTATAAAAAATTAGGTGGTTAGGTTTTAAAGTTGTGCTCAAAAGCAAGTCAACAGAAGGTCTCTTCCTCCACATCATAGGATGGGTATTAGGCTAGTGAGTCACCAGGAAGCTCCACTGACTGTACACATCTACAAACTTTAATATGTGGACATTTCTCAGCAGCTAAAGCCCAGATGGAGTATTGCTGTGCCTCAGGTTTATATATGGCTATTATTTCATGCCATCAATTTGCCCTCATCTTATGCATTGAACAAAACAAAAACGATGCAACTTACTGCAGATGGTATGGCACTCCTGTACTATGACAGGATCCTCTGACAGCTCTGCATTTGCTGGTAATTGTTCAGCTGAAAGCATAGCTGAGACACATTGTACTGCAAATGCTCTTGTGTGTGCAGGCTGTTTCCAGAGTGCAGCAGCTAATTGAGTATTCCAAAAGAAAATTACAGTCCATCATCATTAGTCTAGACAAACACAGAGGCTTGCATCACATGAAAAAGAAGAGCGGTTTAGGTCTTAAAACTCTGTGCACTCATCCTACAGAGCTGACCTTGGCTAACGCTTCTTTAATTTCAGGCAGAACAAAACGATTGTGCCTCATCGAAGCTTACCAACTCGAGATGTAAATAAACAAGTGATCAAAAAAAAAAAAAGCAGGAAGATGGGATAGAAGCGAATGTGATTTGTTTGTTTGTTGGTTATTGGACTGTGCAGTTTTAGGTTTTGTTAGATATTTCAGTAGGTGACCTTGAAAGTTTAATTTGTAAAGGATTCATTAGAGATAAAACCAAGTTGCTGCACTGATATCATGACCTAAAGGTAGGAAACCGTCCTGCTTCAGTGTTTGGGCTGCACACTGCACTCATGGATCTTTTGACAGTAGTTAATCCTGGTTAGAGGAAATATATTAACATTATTCACACTAGTAACTATTTTTCCAGAAAACATTAAACACAGATGTAGGCAACTTTTCTTTTAGAGTAGAATTATATGCCACAATGGTTCAAGTAGCCCTCGATTAAGTCTTGATTATTATAGTGGATTGAAAATTCCTCGCAGAAACTAATTCGTTTGTTAAGGTTTTCAACTGAAAAAAGAGAGTATGCTGTAAAACAAGTGACAAATGATAAATTAAACCCGATATATTTTGTCTTCTTAGCTAAAACTACCCATACTAGCATGCAGCTATTCAAAAAGGTTAGTTTGCCTGCTAATTGTAAAACTGCAGTAAACAAGTAACTGTGCACAATATAAATAGCTAAATCCATGGACCAAAAATATTTATTATTTAGTATGTTATTAGAAAATGCAGGACAAATGACTCAAATGACAAAAACTAGACTACATTCACAAAAATAAAATGATTATTATTCTTATCAAGTTAAATCAAAATGGTGCCAAAATAACACTGGCTGGCCCTCACATTGCATTATTTCTTGTGGTCTGGTCTCACCGAAATGAGAAGTGTTTCTGAGGCAGTTTTAAAACACTTTCAGCATTCAGCAAACCAACATGTGCTGATAATTTATGGATTATTAGCACAATCCTATTAATCTGCTGTAGAACAAGTCAGTACTTATGTATACTTGTATGTTCCATGACAATATATCAAGCAGTTTCTTATTTCTTTATATGAAAAATGACAATATTTTTGTCCATACATTTCACACTTGCTACAATAATGTTTATGGATTATTAGAAACATTATCTCTTTAATTTATGTTTACTAGTAAATATTTTATGATATATGATAATACATCAATTTCCTGCAAGCAAGTAGCAGCAACTAGATCAGTCAAGACTCCACTGAATAATGTTTAATTATTTAATGTGTCAGTCTATTCCAGCCCAACTCCATTCTACCCAAAGAAAGGTCCAACACTAATAACCTACTACACACACAGCTATTTTCTGGCTTGTCAGGAAGTGCTTATGCCCTGGTCAGTGCAGAGGAGTTAATAAGATTTCTGGCACTAATTTGTTATCACCTGAAACGTTTCAGTTTGCTCCTTGAGTCCACTCATGTCATCACAGATTTATAACTGAGGGACAAACATTCTGCAACATAATTGCTAGCTGATGTTAGCAGGAACTTTTGTTTTCTCTAGGTTTAATTAATAGATCATAATTACAGATACTGAAATAGTGGTGGCAATAGTTATATTTGTAACTCTAGGTGTTTCTGCTTTTCTGCTCTGTGCTTGTTAACTGACTTAATGAAGCCATCCACTTGAAAAAAAAAAGCTGACATCTTTTCCTTCAAAATGATTAATAGCACCAACCCAAAACAAATCCTGTCGCACTTTGATAAATTGTAGGTAACATAGAGCTCCTGAATGACAACACTTTGACATATCAGATAATCTTGGATTTAGCAGGATTGAATGATAAGATTTGGGCGATGATTGATTAAAACTGAATATAGATTTCTGCAATTCTTTGAGGTGTGTGTGTGCAGGTCCACCCCAGTGTGATTGTGAATTCAACCCCATCACTTTCACCATCGTATGAAACATATAGAGGATTAGCCTCACTGATGGAACAACAGAACCTGGTGAAGGGGATTTTTTTTTTTACATCCCGTTGCTTTAAATTAAACATCCATGCAGGGATTATGACATGCAGTCTCAAGCTTGCACTAGTCAATTATGTAATGTGTATCACGGCAAACTTTGGTTCGCACAAAGACAGCAGAAGACTAGAACATCAGTGAATGAGAACTGGAAGGAATGTTGTAAAGGGGGCAATTGTGTGTGCTAATGCCTTATCAGCTGCATCTATTTGCAGTGGCATTGAGGAGAGGCACATCACAGCATACGTGTGTAAAGCAGGAACTGAACTCATCATAAATGCGTAAATGAAACACTGATATGGACAAAAATGAATAACACCATCAGAACGGTTGAATTTACAGCTGTTCCCCTCAGCAGACCCTGACTGAATGACCCTCCTTATAGGACTTAAAATCTGATATACAAAGCTATTAACATTTATCTCAGTCTAAATGTTTGACTAAAAACTGTCTGCAAATTAAACTAAACTAGACTAAAAATTGACTCAAGGTTTTTTAATGATGCACTGCCTCCCTGCTCACAACCATGAATTAAAGGTGACCGAGATGCTTCTAATTTTGCTCCCTTTCTTATTTTTTCTCTAAGAGCAACAGTTCATTACAGAACAATAAACACATTGTTTATACCGATTACTATGTAATTAAGAAGGACATATTGTTAGCAGTAGCAAGCAGATAAAAACTCCAGGGGAGAACAACAGATTAATTGTTGACAATCCTAAGTCTAATTGCAGTTAACTACTGCAAAAACACAACAACAACATGGCCATTCATGCGAAGTGAGGCTTCAAACTGTAGTTGTGTGGGTGCGTGTGTGTGGTGGGCATCCATCATGAAGGTCACTAGTGCCTCAATACTGACAGTGATAAAGATGATGATGAAGTCAGCCTTGATAATTAACTTCTGTTCCCAAAAAAAGAGAAGTGGTAATTACACAAAAAATAGAATATCTACATCTAGCAAAGTTCAGAAAGCCCTCGACTGAGGATGCAATTACTAATCAACCAAAACCTCAAACATCCACTGAGTGATGTTTGGCCCTTGCAATGACATTCCCCTGGGGCATGAAGGGAATAAGAGAAAAAAGCCAACTGTAATTGGCCACCACCACATTTTGGGTAAAATAAAGCTACTATTTTTAGTTACACAAGTATACAGTAAGGCCCAATTTCCTGGAGTGAGACTAGCCACTGGAGACTAGAAGACCATATCAAAGTAACAGCTACAGCATCTCACAAGGGGCCCCGTCTCTTTTTTAGTCACGTATGATTACACCGCTAGCCTAGAGCTGCCTTTCATTCCTGCAGAAACAAAAGCCCGCTGATGAGACTCAAACGTACATCCGCATAGCCTCAGATTCAATTATTTGACCTCCTATTTCATGGAGTAATTCACTGCAACAATGAAAATTTCCATCCAAGAAACAGCTCAAAAGGCAATGAGGGCTATAAGAGAATTCATTATTTTCATATAGCTGGGACTACATTTACCACATGCTGTGTGGTGGCCCGTATGAAAACAGAGCTCACTGAGCAGAACTTGTTGGACAGTGACATTTCAGATCTGATACAATCTTTGCTGCTCCAGTGCCCGTTGTGGAAGATGTATTCTTTTAGTTAGGTAATAATACAGCAATGTAAATATACTGCATCTGCACTTTCACAGTCACAACAAGCACTGCCACTAAAATATCTCTGTCTTAGAACTGCTACTGACTTTTGTGAGTGTACACTGGCATCCAAACACTACTATAACGCATTTGTAAAAACTATGCTGTATCAATCACATTGCAGTTAAACAAATCTAATACATGATTTTTATCTTTAGAACAGCAGTGTATTTGTTCTTGTTGGTCACAATCATCCTGCCTCCAGCCCCTTATGCAAACGGTCGTTGGTTCTAGACCAGCAAAGAATTCATGCTAGTCTGAAATGAGTTTTCCTGGGTGTTCTTTGGTTGCTGGAACATGAAGAACTGGTTTGAAATTAAGTACTGGCTCTAAATCAGCCCTAGCTTGGTAAATAGACATCTGAAATGTGGCAGTGAGCCCCAAGAGTAAGGAGTGACAAGCCTTTGACGAGATCTGTGAACCACTGGCTTAACCTTTAATCAGACATTGTATTTTATAAGATTACCATATATTTTTATGTAAAATGTTAACTGAGAAGTACAGAGTAGTTAGAAAATACTTTGTCAAATAAATCAAATGCAGTAAACAGTACAATATATCATTACATAAATTTAATGTAATGGAGTATAAATAGTTTATAACCTAGAATGGAAAGTGCTTCTGGCTGAAGGCTTGATGAGAAATGCTTTATAAAGTATTCATGTGGACCACCCCAACTACAGATTGTTGTCACTTGTACCGTTATCGTCAATTTCACAGTGCACTCCTTTACCTTGTAGCTTCCATGAGACAGCAATCATGAAGGCTGCAGTTTGGAGAGATAGAAGGTGATGGAGGGGTAAACAAAAAACTGTGGAGAAGGGTAAAGACCTTCTCATTTATATTTTATTGATATCCATTCAAAATAGGCAGGCTTGTACAGAAGGTAGGGAGGCTGAGGAGAAAGAGCAGGACTGATGGAAGGGTAACACACACACTGTCTCTGAGCTGTCACTCTGCAAGAAAGGGAGTCTCTATCCGTCACTTCCCACTGATCAGCACAGTCCTGCCTCTGCTCCACTCTTCTCCTACACTATTGATGAAAAAGCCTCAGACCAGATTCCCTGCATCATTCTTTACCTTTAAGTGTGTTTGTAGAGTCATACCTCAAATCAATCTAACCTTGATTCAGCTGGCTCTAAATGTCAGTACTGCTGTCAAACAAATGTGGTGTGGGTTCTTCAACAAGAAAAAAAGACTGATTCTCTCTTCTCAATCATTGAGTATTATATTACAGGATTTCCACATATTTCTAAGCTAAAATTACAAATCTCCAGTTAAGAAGATATAATTAAAACCAATATTGACAAAACACTCTGCTCTTCTATGTCTGAGGTCAATGTGACCACATTGCCTTACCTCTACCCACTGCAGATTTTAATTGAACAGGTCCCACAGTCTATGCCAGCTTGGCACTGAGACACACCTCAGTGTTGCCCAGAGTTTTATAACTATAATTTAGCATCAAATGTCAGGGCTTTGTGCACTTAGAGACAATTAAATCCTTGTTTACCCAAAGGAATCATTAACTATTCTGGAAAAGAGCTACTACTGGCCATTTTGTGTACAAAAAGGCTATTGTTGTTAGTGTTTGCCAGAGTCACGGTGGTAATTCTAAAATTGCCTTTTGTAAAGATTTGCATCTTTCCTTTGTGGTGCTCTCTGGCTGGTGTTGGCAGCTTTATTGGGTCAGATGGAAAGCTGGACACTGCTGCACAATAGGCATCATGTCACAAACATGCATCAGCACTGATAAACAACTGACCATTAAAGAGAGGAGCGATCGAGAGTCAATAAGAGTGAGAGAGAGCAGAATATGCAGCAGTATTTTCACCCACCGACATTGATGGGAAAGACCTCAAGTTACCTCAAGCACTCCAACTAAAAAACTTCAGCATGAGTACATGACAGAATTTCATCCTAAATTCAACAATAACAAATGGACCAGAAAATGTGTTTCAGGGAATTTGTCAGAATGGAAGATCAAAAACAACTTACTGTACTAGCTTTGGTATAAGTCCTATACTTTTCAACTAGGTACAAGTACAATAAGTCTGCAGGTTTTTTACTGCAACAATCCTGTTTCAACATCAGCTGGCAGCTGATCCTTTGAGCAAGGCACTTGACTTCTACTGGGAGGCTCACAGGTATCAGCATTTATAAATACATAAATATAAAGCACACACCAGGGAAAAGTATGCACCATCTGCAGTCTTTCTGTGGATAAATATAGGCTGTAGGGAAAGCTGCAAATAAGACCACAAGAGTGAGACTCTCCAGTGAGTATTTAAAAACCCATTGACCATTTTCTCTTCCTCATTTCTAGGTACTCTGGTAATGTCCTCTTAAACTGAGCAAAGCCCAGAATAATCTCAGCACGATCTGGGCAATTAAACAGTGCTTCCTCGGCTACAATAGGGTGGAGCAGGCAGTTGGTTTGGGAGCACAATTAATATCTCAGATGAGCAGAGTTTTGTGATGGTGGACATGGACTTGAAACACAAACATACTTTATATCACACACTCCCAGCAATAAGATATCACACCACTCAGTTTTGTAACTGTATCTGACTCAATATGCCAGGCAAGCTCGGACTGGTTTTAAAAGACTGTTCATTAAAATGTAAGGCAGGAGTATGAAACTGAGGGGAAGCTGAAACTGGAAGTGGAGTGGGAGCAGGTGAACACTAGAGGTCTGGTGGAAGCCAGGTCAGAATGAAAATCAGAGTAATTATAAACCACAAAATTCTGTCCGAGGCAGAATGCAGATCCAGGTCTAAAACAGGGCCGTTAACAAAAAGAGGTATCCAGAACACAGGTTACAGGAATGAAATCCAAAGTTAAAAAGTCACAGAGCCGGAGGGGGTCAGAGGCTGCAGGCAGGTTCAGGTCCACAACAGTAGTGATGGGACGTACTGTGCTGATGCTTTGAAGCATGTATCGAGAAATCCAGGAAGTGTTTAGTGAAGTGCGTACTGAGGCTTGCATCGTTTAAGGTGAGTGGCATCATCGATGATGTCTGAAGCCTCACTGCGTGTAGCGGTTTAGGAAGTGGTTGGAATTTTCGCACGATGCGCTGACAGATATAAAGCCCAAGGAATCTCCTCACAATTCGTGGGTAGTGTTGGAGTTTTGAGAGTTTGTGAGTGACGTGGTGGTTAGTTTGGTTAGTTTCGGTGCTTGTTTAAATGGAGCCCCAACACTGTTGAACAAATACTGTTTTTAAATAAAAATGAAAAGTGTCCCCCTACATCAGTTGCACAAGCACCTTCACTGCCCTTCTCTGTTCACAAGCACATTAACTTTCCTCTTCCTTCTCAACACTGCCACAGTTTGAAAATATAATTGTTCCCCTTTCCTTATTATATGACTTTTTCAAATATTGATGTAAATGAGAAGGTTCACTTTGGTATGTGTACTACTACTACCACAGAACATGGATTACAATGTGTCAGCCCAGAAATTCATGCACACTTTTTTACAAACAAGCCTGTTAATAAGGGGAGAGAAAATATCGTTTGAATGGGTTATTATCTCGTGCTCACAAGAGAAAAATGCATAGTTAAATAAAAACGAATTTATTTCTTGCTCCTGGCAGTCATTATTTCCATGCCCAAACTGTGGCAGGACAGCTTTGAGAGTATCACGTACAGTTAAAATACGAACACATCTGTCTTACTGTCTTTGACCAGCAAGGGGGTTTGTGTGTGCCTGAAGCTTGGAGAAATGAACACTTTTGCAAACCAACTAGCTGGAAGGCTGAAAGGCTTCAAGCCTTGGTTTCAGGTTTGAGGGGAAAAAAAAAGGCTGGAAAGTTGCTCACTGAAACAGGACAGCAAACAATCTGGGAGACCGGTGTATGAAGAGACTTAGACAGGTGCTACTGATTTGGCTGATTAGGTGAGCGGAGCAGACCAGAGAGAGATTTAACAGGAAATGACCATATAAGGCATAAAGCTGGGGGCCAGGCTGGAAACTGGGACAGTTGTTTACAGTCACATCAGACAGCTGCATTCAGAAAAAGTTAACAATCAGCTGGTGAACACATCGGAACAGACACATATTTCCCTCCAGAGTTTATGGGGACCAACATAGATCTAAAAGAGAGTAAATACTGAACTTTCATTTTCCCAATGACCAGAAAGAGGAATCAAAATGAATGTTAATGGTGTTTTTTGCGTCTGCTCGATGTGCAAAAAGGCAACTGTTTGCTAACATATTCACATCAACTTCATACCGTTTATCAATGTTCAAAGATTACACAGAGAGAGAGAGAGAGCGGCATCACATGATCTGTGTGCCACCTTTTTAAATTGCCAAACATAAGTTTACTGTTGAGACTAAGATTAGGAATTTGAATAATGTAGCCTTATATCTGCTATTGAAAAAACAGGATGTCTATGCCATAAAACCACAGAAAATAATCTCACAAGTACACTGAACTTTCTAGACTATCACAGCAAATAACCAATAAATATTAAAAAAATCAATTGTCATGTATACCTCTTTAGACAATTTACTTGTGATAGGATTTGTAATGATGATTATGATGGTTACATACTAGGCTTATCTTGAAGCACCACTTTGTGTTATTTTTAAACAGATCTATTATAATGCAAAAGAAATGTCCTCAGTGCACCTGGGCCTAAACTAGAGCAACAGATGTGCTGATAATAACATTGAAAGCTGTGATTTCTTAGCAAATAATCAATCTGGTAGTGTTCACAGCCACAGCCCATTCAGCCCAATGTGATCATTTATTCAGAATCCAGAAAACACAGGGACAATATTGTACTGATGAGGTGGCCACAGCCCTGCTGCAGCGAGCTTGCTTGGTCACTGATAACAGTGCTGGAGCTGAAGGGAAAGAATCCCATTACAAATAGCTGCATTAGGTCTGTCAGACTGTGCAGCTGAGGCGGTACATCTCCATTGACCCTGCACTTCCTCAGCTCCCCTCTGAGGTTTAGTGCCT
This sequence comes from Sandelia bainsii, assembly GCA_032362345.1. NCBI lineage: Eukaryota > Metazoa > Chordata > Actinopteri > Anabantiformes > Anabantidae > Sandelia > Sandelia bainsii. The sequence continues at coordinate 4,795,661 of JAUMHL010000030.1, forward strand.
TGCCCCCTCCTGGGATAAAATGTACCGCTGCTATTTTCTAGGGGACTGTGCTGGAGCCCTGGTAACAAATACAAACACACACATGCAAGCACAAACACAGCAACATATGAATTAATTTAGACTCACGTTGCAAGAGGCTACATTTTCTGACACATACTGTACATGAACAAATTAAAACACACAAGGTCATCAGGGTCAGTTTTGTACTAGACACCAGACTTTGGATGAAGTAAGAACAAATACTGTATATGAGGGGAAAAAAACAAATTATACGTGTTGTAGAACACTAAATATTGTAGTCTGGGTGTCACTTTTCTCTTAAAAGTACATCTGTTGCAAATAAATAGTGTTTAAACATAATGTCTGGGGGACAGGGTTGCTAATAACAGCAGTGCACCAACATCAAGCCATTTTTACCAAAGTACTGTAGCCTATGTATCCTGTGAAGCTTAGTGAAGTGTTTCTTCTGAATCTGCTGCTTCAAAATTATCTTCAAGGTGTACATGTACTTCCTGTTGACTGACAGACTGCTAAGAATTAAGAAATTCGTAATCTTGTCTGTGTTTCGTCATGCATGAGCCATTTTGAAAATGCTGTGAATACATTAGATGTCCTAAGGCTGACTGTTTTTGGAGTTCTTTTCAAACATGAAGCATAAAAGTAATGGATTACAGTGCATGTCTCGAAGAAGATAAAGATGATTACTTGCAGAGTTTAATGTGTATTACTGTACAAAGCTAAGGGTGGATGGCAACACTACTGTACTAATAATTGGTTTACTCATGGTGACAGTGAGACTCAATCACACACTATCAAACGTGTAAACACCTTAATCCAAATAAGACCTTCCCTGAATTATGGCAAATGGCTGGATTACTCTGAAAGTGTAAGCAACAGTTATCCAGCACCTGCAGGAGGAAGAAGTGGTGAAAGCCTGCAGGACAAAGAAGACTAGAAAGTGGAGGAGAAATAAATGAGCTGAGATGTAAGTGGCATTGATTGAACTGGCGCATGTCCCCCCTCATTCATAAACAAGAATAACCTGCCACTCGTGCGAGGACAATCTGTCTTGATGACAGATTGTATGCATCCCAGCAACACCTGTGAAAAACACTCTAATAAGGTCTAATGACACAACAACTGAGAACAAAACAGCAGTAAAGTAAGCTTAAAATCAAAGATTTACACTTAACTGGTACATCGTGAGCATCAACAGAATCTTAAGTAGGACATTTGCCATATTTGGATTTTAGGGTCCTCACAATGTTTTACAGAAAATGTAACTACACACACAATGTACAGTATTGATTAGTAAAGAGGGTCCTCCCTGTGGTGCAAACAGAAGTCTAACAGAGCAGGGATAACACATCACATCAACTCTTAGAGAAGAATAATCTAATCACAGGAGCTAAATCATGCTTTTGATAACAACGATAAAGTTCAAAGACAGATTTTAAAGTGGATATCAGCTTTCATCACTACATCACATTTGTACAATCAAATCAGAACAGATAGACATGCTTCATGCTTTCAAAACATCAGGCAGACAACATACTGTGGAATATGGAACTGCATTATTTTGCACAGTAAATGAGTAAAATCATTCCTCACATGGAGTCAATATCAGCTAGCCACCCAACATGGTAACAGGAATCAAAGAGCACTTAGGTAATGACAATTACAGTAGTGTCTAGAGAAATAAAGCACATGGTCAACTAATTTCAAAATGATGCACGTACTGCATCCTCATCAGAGCTAGAATGGCCCGTTACCGAGAGGCTCTTCAACTGGTTGAGAGTCAGCAGCTGTAGGGTTTCACCAAAAACAAAACACAAATTAGGCTTGCATCTTAGCTGGGAAGGAGTGAGAGCTTGTTTGCTTAGACAGGAGACCTCATTCTAATCACTTTGATCAAAGTGCTGACAGTTAAATCTGCAACAGACTTCTCATTCTCTGTAAATCCCAAATGTAAGTTGATACAAACAAAGAACTCCTAATTAGTGTTAAGATCACAGAGGACATGTGAAGTGACGGAGGTTGCAGTTCTCTTCTTAGCATCAGACATGCAAGGTTGATTCTGGCATTCATAAGTTATGCAGACGCCCTTGCTTGTTTTCCACACTCAAGCATCTTATTTTGGGGCGTCCTCTGGGGCACAACTCTGCACAAAGCAGCAGAGTGCATGACTTGAGCTAGTCAGATTACACATACTGATGTGCAGTTTGGTTCACACAGGCTTCATCTCTTAGGGAGCTGCGAGGGAAGTTCATGCATGTGATCCCACAGGAAGTCCCGGTGAGTCAGACAGCTCCACCCCTCTTACTGCCAAAATATCTTAAAGCAAGGATGCTCCTTGGGTTTCCATGATGCATTAAATCGCAGATTTAAAACTGAAATGCGAGCCATTTTGACCACCAAACATCGTGAACATGGCAGCCTCCTCAAAAGGCGACCCGCTCCCTTTGTAGATCTAAAGCTAATTTTAAGCTTAAACAACAGTTTGTATTTTCAGGTAATCACACACTGATAGCAACATATTTATGAATACTATTTTCAATTTCTGCTAACAGAGCCCTCTAAATGTTACACACTGCCTTTAAATGACAATATAAAAATATAAAAAGTTAACATAAGCTGAACAGCTACCAAATTACATCAATAATCAAATAAATCTACTGACAGGAGAAATTTGGCAGCCTAATTACTTTTGATACTTTAAATACATGTAGCTGCAGAAGCAGGCTTTTGAATGAATAACAATACCTAAAATGAGTAAGCTTTCTTCTATAATGATTCTAATTAGCAGATGCAAAATCAGTGTTCTTATAAACGAAATTTGATAAATGTGGTTAAGCTTTTTACATACTTCTTTCTACTTCACTGTCCAAGAAAGACATTTTTTTGTATTAAACAACTCCCCATTATCTTTGTGTTTCTTCTTCGTGCTACATAATTGGTACAGATTTTGAGCAGATCTGACACTTGCCCCATTACTTTTAAATACACTTTAAAAGTGTTTCTCTTCAGTGCATTTACTAAAATTTCAGCTGACCTCAAGTTGAACTTTGACCTACAGTATGCCACATTTCTCCTTTTTTCACTTCAGGCCTGAATTTATCTTAAATTTAGCCCTACGCATTATAAAGCACTGTGAATTTTCTCTGGTATGAATATATCTGTCTTGCCTTGACTGTTCATGAAAATGGTCAATGTCATAAAACAACACAAATGCATTTATTTTTGCAATACACTGAGTTTCAAAGTTTACTTTTGACCTTTAAATACGCATGTAGTATTTGGACTACTGACCTCTATGGATCATCATAGATCGTAGGTTTATCGCTGAAGCCTGTGAAATTCTTTCCAGCATTTTGGGTGAGCAAATAAAGTAGCTGATCAGAAATCACAGCCTTAGGCATGAGGAAATCTTGGCACCACGCAACTACCAGTAGAAATCATCATCAGACATCATGCCAGCCAAACACAAACAACTGTGTCAACAGAAAGCATGAAAAAACATCCACTATAGTCAGTGAGAGAACCCTAGTACATAGAATTTCTATTTTCCACCAGTGAGAAATAAGTGAAACATATGATTGAAACTACATAAAATCAGTTTGTCTGCCAATGGGTTTTTTTATTGTTCAATAAAAGTCTCCCAAAATGCCCCTAAATCAGATTAAAGGGATAAATAATATACTTCTGAATTAAAGTACATTTTTCCACAAGTATTTGACAGCAGAGAACATGTGTAATACCACTATGTTTTTATTTAGCAATAAATATTCTATTACCATACAGTCAGCAGTGCACAGAGTCAAATGAATAGCCAAACTTTGGCAAATTTACATATAGTTGCCTTTGTTTGTACTTGAGCCTTAGAGTGCCTTATGGAACATAGGCTGCTGATAAAGTGCTAGCATCCATCCCCTTCTGTCTTGGGCCATCTGGACCCAGGCGATGCAATGGCAGACTTCCCGCCTTCATCTCCCCTTCAGGGCAGTAAACTACCACCAGCCAAATGCTGATAAATTTTGGATGTGGCCAGTAAATCTGTCTGCTCTAGCAGCCACTTTGGCAGGTCACCAACCTCATTGGTTGACATTCTTTTCTATTCTAAAATCTAGTCAGTTGGAAATATATTGCAAGTTTGGGAAGACTTTGAAGGCTGGCAGAGTCATGGTACCTTCCATGCTTGATTGACTTATGGCCTCCATTTCAAAGAAAGTTTCCTAGTCTCGTGCTGTTGTAGTTGCCACTGTGTTATGTGAGAATTATGTTTTGTATAACAAGCATATCCCAATTTATTGCAGACACTTGAACATTAATAATGCATTCATTCCCAATCATTTGCTCAATTTCAGGGCCTTATTGGCTGTGATCACCTCCTCTGAATCAGTTCTCCATCTTGGATAATTTGAACTCATTATTTCACTAGTTGTTCTCTGTGAGAAATTATTCAGCCTCTGCATCAGTTCTGTGTCTGGCTTCTCATCATGATGAGATTCAATTTTTTTCCCTTGTTTTTTTGGAACTGACAAGGGAATCTGGCCGCCCTTCTTGTTCAGCACTCCCAGTTTGTATGGCATGCTTACAAGGCAGATGACAGGAAAAATGGTGGTGGTTATGCATACTGAAATAAAACCCATTCTGCTGCAACTCAGTCACTACAGCACCTGTCGATGAGGCCGGCTGCAACAACTGTGGCAGGTGTGCATGAACAAAACACACTACTTCCTCACACAGATATGACAGATGCTGTTCTCAAACACGTGCAGTTAGCTCCAGTCCATGGAGAGCTTTTAGCAAAACAAACATTAACAGAAAATATGGTATAAAGCTACACAGTATCACCTTTTGTTTGCACAACATGGACAACAGTGTTCAGGACCACATGGGAGAAGACAGATTAATTTATTACAGAGGGGAGGTGGGCACTGCACAAGTAGCAAGGTCATTCCCAAATACCAACTTCCTTGTGTTTAGAGACAGATGTGAGAACTCTCTGGGAGAAAGCAACACACAGCTCTATAAAAGGCTGCTAAATCCATTCTAGGTTCTAGGTTCAATTTAGATAAAAATAGGAATAATAAAGATACATTGCTTCCAACTTTCCCAAAAACTAAAATATATTCTATTCACTATTTTCCACATAGAAGATTCTCACAGTGGTTCAATTCTATGCAGCAGTAATAGTTTACTACACATGACCAGAGCTGTTTCCACGATAAACTTTGCCAGGCAGATTTTGTATCTACCCGACAGCGCCTTTGCCTCATTTATAATCATGTATCTGTGGGCACACACACCCACCAACTCGTATGTCACTTACTGCAGAACTATTTTATCTTCCTTCCACAACTTGACAGTGCCCAGCCACCTAATGATGCACACCTGTTTTCACTATCACCAGCTAAGCAGATGATCTACCCACAAAAACACGCAGGGCCTCCACACAGCAGGCCTGAAGCTCTTGATCAAGAAACGTATGTGTGGTTGCTGTAGGACGGTGCTGTTCCAACTGCACATGAGTAGGTGAGAGCAGGACCGGTAAGTTAAAATATGTACCTATTATTGTTATTATAATGCTAGATATTGTTTTGAGTGGGTTATTTTATTACATGGCTCATGAATTGCTTTATAATGCCGACAGTTGGTCTGTGTGTTACTCAGCAGTCGTTATTCACAAAGCTAAAGGTACAAAAATGATACAGATATATATGACAAAGTCACTGTTTTATGCCTTAATAAATTAGTGGAATAACTATTGTGTTTTATCAGTTTGTTCTACGTTGCACCGTAACAGTAAAAGCTTTAGCAGACTGCATGTTTTTGGGCAGTAGGCTTGACAAAAAAACATGTGTGCAAGTGCCGTATGCTCTACAGAGGATACTGACTTTGCCCAAGTTGCAGCCAACAGCGAGATTTAGTCACCTGTAAACGGTATTTCATACAGTGCTTGTTTTTGTTTAATTTTCATATTTTATCCACTGACTTGAGATCATCCTACCCAGTATTGCAAGTTTTATTGGTTTGGACTGACACTGCTTTTTACAATAAACATGTTAATAAAAGGGCAATTGGCTATGAGTGAGTGCCAGTGTGTCTCAGTGTGAAAGTTAGAGAGAGGTATCATCACACAACACTATCACACCTACAGCATTTACTGGCACCTGGGGCCATACTTACTCATTTACAGAGAGGAAGGCAGGTTAATGAAAAACTATTGATTCTCCCTCTGTATCCCAGGAGATGAGGGAAAGCAACACTAATACTTCAGAATTTTGCTTTCCTCTTCTTTTGACACACTGGCCGTTCAGTGGCCACACCGGGTCTTCAAATACGGGGAGATTACAGAGAGGGGATGTATGCGAGCGGTGATGCCATCAGTGGCATTTAGCAAGAGAATAAAGCAAGGACAATGAAGGTGATGGGGAACAGAGGGAGCGGTCAACTTTGTCCCAACTCTGCTTCCCTCTGTCAGAGAAAGAGAAAAGGAGAGACAGAATGATACAGGGGTCCTTTAGTCAAAGAAATTTAAAATCTCATTTCACTCTGTTTCAATCTGAGCAGCAATTAATGCTCTCGAACTGTTCTTTATCATCTGGCTATGAAGAACAAGTGGAGATTAGACCAATATAGCATATGAGCAAATGCATATCATGCATCATTCCAGAAGTATTAAATAGTATTTGATTTGATTTTTTTTTCCAGATAAAGATCAGCTGTATATTGTCTTCAGAGGTTCTGTAGGGCTTTTGTCAAGTCTGTCAAAATAGTCCAGATGATGTCCTCAGTGTAATTTCAATATTGGCTTACAATAATGGCCATTCTTTTTCTGATTTCTTGCTATATTAAATTGTTGGAATGAGGGTTAAAGGTACAAAAACAATATCAGTCTGTCTTTGTTGGATGAACTACAGTGTATTGCTTGGTCTCTTGACATCATCCAAGACTAAATCCAAGATATACTCACTCTCAGATTGGTCCCTATGAACTTTGTAATAACAGCAATCTTGCAGGTTCATTGCATGTCACACTGTGTGAGATGGATGTAATAAAATCTCGGCTGCGGTCGCTGTCGGACAGTCCGATTGTGCAATAAATACACTGTTGATTGCAGAGATTTAATGTAAAAGGATAAAGGTAACTTGTACCATCACTCTGTACCAGTCATGTTTCTTTTTTTTACTAATAGTTATTCAGAAAGGGCACATACAGTGTCACACCAGACAGTGTGTAGTATGTCTCCTAGGACTAGCTAGATTTGAGCTAATTTCTCTCCTAAGTCTTTATCTGGTGATCTAATGTGACAGTGGCCCAGGGAGTGAAACCTACAAACAGCCTGGAGTCTGACACCCTGAAAAACATGACAGAGAACAACAAGCATGAGGCACAAGTTCCTCCAACCTCCACCTCCCCTTACCACCTCCATGTGTGGTCTCTCTGGAGCCCGGAGGTCTTGCTGTGGGCCCATACTGGGAGTCAGCAAGGAGAGAAATCGTCACCCATCAGAGATCAAACTAAATCAGCACCTGCCTGGAAAACTTAACCATGTTGCTTTTTGATCCTCCCTTGTTAGTTGCTTCTCCATTAGTACGTAATAAATCAGACTGTAGAAAACAGTGGGTCAAGTTATTTATTCATCTAGGTACTTTGAGCAACCAACTGTTGTGTTGGTTACACTCAGTCATTGGTGGAATGACTGAGTGAATATAAGACTTAATAAATACATATAAATTCACTGCAGCCAGACTGCAGTGACACATGATGCAGTACATCATCATGACACTAATGAAATCCTTAATCTGTGTTTGCATCTTCAGTGCATTTGATTTACATTGTTCTAATGTTTACACTGAAGATAACAGACACTATTTCTGCAGGTCTCTTCAGTGTTGAGCTTCCTGAAATTAAATTTCATGTAGTAGAACAGGGCCCTATTCTCCATGATTATGCCTATGAAAGGGTGGCAAAAAACTGCCCATTTGAAACTGTACAGGTGTACACAGAAACACACTCACACAGCTGTATATTCACATGCTGATTTTAGTTCTCTAATGTACATTCATTTCCTTGCAGCTAAATCTTTACTGATGCTGGCCAGATAGTTTCAGGTAAAGGAACAGTTTAACATGCAAGATGCAAAATGCTTATTTGCATTTTTGAGTTATATGAGAAGGGTTACACCTCTGTCATATTTGTATGCTAAATGCGGAGCTACAGCCAGCGACAGAATTGATTACTTTAATTAATTAATATGTTATTTGAAGTCCTGTTGTCACAGTATAGTTACAGCCAAGACACAGTCACAAAAAGTCTTAACCCATCATAAAACACTTACTAACACTGGGGACACATACACAAATGTTTTGTAAGCAACAAACACATCACTACTAGGAGATACCACAGCCAAATACTAATTAAAACACAACACCTAAGAGAGAAAATAAATTAACTTCATATAGTCACACATCAACCTGTTCATCATCCCTTATGCATATGTACATGTTATCGGTTACTACTTTTACACAGATGACAAAAACCTAAACTTTTGGTCACCTGTTGACTCTTCGGCATCTGTGACAACACTCTCTTGTTTACAGCTTAGTTCAAATCAAGCAGCGAAGAAAAACAAAACATATTTCACTAAGCCTGACACCCATAATACTAATAATACTAATACTAATAAACACAGTAACACTGATTCCATTATATACTTTTAGTATTTGAGCACAGAAGGTTGTGTGGTGTCATGTGTACTGCATAAATGCAAACTTCCATGAATACAGCATTACATCTGTATTCTACATGTGTTCTATACACTTGTATATAGGTGAAAAAAAAAAAAAGAGATGGGCCTTCTTAAAGATTGCATTTGAGAAAAGAATCCTCCAGTCTTAGGTTTGTACCGTGCTTTCTGTAGCTGCTGTCTACCTTCACTTCCATTAAACACCATGAGCACAGATTCAAGCCAACGCTGCGTGCTTGAATGTGTGTCTCTTGTAGAATGGAAAGAAGATAAAAAGTGAAAAACGGATAAGAGAAATTATTCAAATGACTGTTAGATTTGTAGGACCAAAAGTCTCCTCATTAGCATAACTTCAAACCTTTACCACACCAGTCTTAATGATACATGTGCTTTAAGCCTGCCTGTGAATCACCTCGCGCTCTGTAATATTTCAGTTTTCTATTTGTTATGAGGTCATGAGATAGGCAGGAACGTAAAAGGAGGAATTCCAACAAACACCCCACCACCCATCTCCCCATATACACACACATGCTCCTCTCACTGTCTCTGTCATGCAGACAGTGGGAAGTCCTGATCTTTGGTTTATTAAAAGTGGCCTTGAGCCTTATCTTTGAGGCAGACCAGTTATACCAGTTAACATTCCAGTACAGTGCTTCTGTAGCCTGAGAACAGGAGGCTAGATTCCTTCCCTTCCTTTCACACACACACACACACACACACACACAAAACACATATACAGTACTTATATAGTGTATATGCTACACACATACACACTGTACTAGCTTATTATGCCAAAAATTCTGTGATAAAAGTAAATTTATAAACACACACGCACATTCACACAAGCCAGGCTTGAGACATGAAAGCACACAGTGTTCAGCTCACAGAAGAAAGTGGCACTTGGCTTTCAAATATACAATAAAAAGAAGCATGAACGTACCGTAGCAGGCTGTTTCTGGAGACGGTATGGGCAGAGTCAGCAATGAGAGATTTATTCTGGCCTGGCTTCACTGGGCTGCTCCGTTTATGAAGAAACAGTGAAAAAGAGAAACAGATGGAGCTAGGCCAACTGGTACAAGATTGAAAAGAGGTTTGCAGCTCAAGAAAAAACAACATATTCATTCACACAGTCAGAATTTGTACACCACATTCCTCATACACTAACGTAAGTGGGATGCTGACTAATACTGTCATACTGTACACTTCAAAACAGTAATTACAACTGATTTAATTATAGTAAGTTGATCTGTTTGATAAGACTCTCTGATGTGATGTGTACAGTGTTATTTGTATTTACAGACAGTTAAAGCTGCTATAATTAATATTTTTATATTAAAATGGAACAAATAATTATGTATAATATGAAAGTCGTCATTGACAAACCCACACACTATTAACATTCAACTCTAATGTTCTTCTCGGCTGTATGGAGCCTTTTAACATCTTTGAGTCCATTGTTTTGGTTTTCCAGCCTGCAGATTTCCTATTTCAATTCACTCTCACACTTCTCATCAGCTTAGTTTCCATTAGGGGGGTTTCACTAATTTTGGTTTTTGTCCAAAATATTGTTGGCAGTGGTTTCTTGCAAAACAAACCTCTTAAAATTCTAGCACAGGTTGTAGAAATATACAGATGAGTAAAGCACAGTGGCCTCAATTGTGAAATGTGGAACCATCAGGATTCTTCCTGGGGTTAGTCGACAGGCCAAAATGACTAAACAGACAAGAAGGACTTGGGTCGGGGAGGTGACCAGGAACCCAACGGCCACTCTAAAAGAACTCCAGGCATCTTCTGCAGAGATGGGAGAACCTGGCAGAAGGATATCCATCTTAGTAACACTCCATCAACCAGGCCTTCATGGCACTGTTCATCATAAAGCTAATACCACCTCTATAGTGAAGCATGGCAGTGGCAGCATTATGCTATGGCGGTGCCTCGAAGCAGCAGGGACGGGGAGATTGGTCAGAATTTAAGGAGGGAAAAACGCAGCCAAATACTGTGAGGTCTCTGAGAAAAACCTGTTCCAGCGTGCACAGCAAGGTTGGGGTGACTGTTCACACAGCAATGACCTAAAGTATATAGCCAAGACAATGATGAACCTGCCAGGAAGAAATGGATAAACTGCCCAAATTCAGGTATGAGAAGCTTGTAGAAACTTATCCACAAGACTCCAAGTTCTAATTGCTAATTGCTGCCAAGGGAGCTTCTACAGGGTTGTGAACACATAAATTTGAGATTTAAGTTTTTAATTTTTTATAAATTAGCAAAGAAAATTAAGAGCGTATACCGTGCAAGCAATGTTGTGAATTGGGTTATGAATTGAATTGATTTGAATTGGGATCTTTGTTCCTTATGGATGCTATACATTTCTCAGCATTATAAAGTGTCCTGGCAACAGGAAGACTTTGTATGCAAACATCTGCTACAGTTGAAATGTATTTCCCACCCCTTTTTTAGAGCAATAATATATTAGTTGTCCCACACTGGTGCAAAACATGGAGAAGCTCAAGCCAGGTGGGAGGCAACCAAAAGAAAGCAACTTTCCTCATTGCAGCTGAATAAGAACAAAGCAATTAAAGATACAGAGGCACTGTACATTTCCAGTTTCTCTCCTTTGGCACTTAAGAAGGCAAGGCTTTGTTCAGTGTTCTCATACATCATTTTTGTATTTTTCTGTAATGACAGGTGAGATGAAAACTGTATTAAAACAGAAGTAGCAGGTCTCTGCAGGACTGTTTGGTGAATTCATACAAAGTGAAGACTATGCAGTTAAAAGAAGTTGCTGCCTTCCAACTATCCCTGCCCTATCCACTTCTTATTACCTGGATCAGGTGAGTTCAGCTATTCAGAAACAGGAAGACTAGGTTTGGTAATCCATGCTCTAAAAAAATCTCTAATCACTGGATTATGGATCAATACCAGCAATATGTATTTTCATATTCTACATCCTCTTTGCCAATAAGAGGACACAAAATTACATAGACTAGACTAATATTTAAAGGAATTTCAAACTTTGCATGTTACTTGCTGGGCACCTAAATGGAAGTCTAAACTATATTATAGTTGGTGATAATGCATTGAGCTCTATATGAAATGCCAATTCCAAATCCCCCACCCACCCATCAGTGTTAGTGACTGTGAGTGTGCGGTCCCCATCAGTGAGGCGTGAAGGACAGCCAGCTGTACACACTACACAGGAGATCCCCAGATTAGTCACGCTTGCCGATTCTCTGCTGCCGCCACCCTCTGCTGCAGCACCGCCACGCATCCAAATACAGTCTCAAAACACCACAGCAAGGGCAACAGCATCATATGCACTCCATGGAAATAAACAGCAAGCTTTGACACAGTGTGTGGTAGTCACTAAATATTATTGCAAATAACAAAACGATATATGAAGCATTTCAAAATTACATAGAGGGCATGTATATGTATTTTCTTTTGGGAAAGTGCCATATGAGGCTGGAATTTGTCTGTGTATACAACAGAATTATATCAACTGTATTTCATACTCTGTACTACAAAGCCCCTAAAAGGTCACAATATGTTTTGCATTTCCTCACAATACTTTTTGCATATAACCAGGTCCATAGGAATAGTTAGTGTTTTGTGTTACAGTCCTTCAAAGACAGGTGACCTGACACTTTACATAATGCATTTATTCCTGATAACAGTACACAGCTACTGACTGTAATCACACATGTAGATGCTGGTTCACAAAGGGCCAGGGAGGTTTGAACAGCTTTTGTCCCTTAATAAATGAAATCATCTTTCAAAACTGCATTTTGTATTTACTTGGGCTATCTTTGTGTCAAAATCTGTTTCATAACCTGAATCATTTAAATGTGACAAATATCCAAAAAAGAAAAAAAGGAAGGGGGCAAATACTTTTTAACAGCACTGTAAAACACCCACAATTGTTCCTCCACAAAGCAAGGGACATGCTCAGTGCATGTTGTATCTGCACTATTCTGGAGAATGTAATTATTACTGATAGCAGCTGTAAACATATATCTCAATGTTATACAAGCAGGTCATCTGAAATTGGGCACTTGGTCCCAAAGTGTTTCTATAACCTTACTCATGTGGTACAGTGACAGAATGAGAGTATATTTATAGTGTCTGGTTGACTATACAGCAAATACACTTGGTTCAGCATCACAACTGAACCAAAACACATTCATCTCTGGAGCCTCTGCAAATATCAGCTTTACAACAGACACATGTCCACCTCCTTCCTTTTTTTTCTTCTTATGCAAGTGCTTTGCTGCATATAAAACTCCAACTCATTACTGTAGAAAAAGCAGACAGGAAGAACGTGAATGCTTTATCATTACAACCTGTAATTTCCTAAAAAGATTGCATATTCGACTGAGGACTGGAGATGACTGCATAGCTCCAAAGCCATTTCACCCTGTCTCAAGCAATTCATGATGCCAGATCTGGTAATAAAAAAGCTCTTCTCAATTGGCGTACATTAACTTATTAAAGTAGTTTTCCTTGGCCCATTAATATGCTCTCAGTGCATAAAATGATAAACAGCAACCTCAGGTTCTGACACTGAATGAATCAAAGTGAGTAATAAACAATATTTGAGCACTTCCTGAAGCTGAGGGACTGGATGACAAGAAATCATTTCAAAGTTGACATGGCCTAAATGTCACTTGGGGTAGCAATTCTCTTGTGGAATTGTTCTTATTAATCATGTTAAATTGTAATGTGCAAGATGCAGGGAGGGCACCAAAGCAAAATGAATGAGTGTGTATATGCACTATAAAAAGTATGATTAACTTTAATAAATTCTCCTCTATCTTAATTATTTGGAAAACAGGCCATTGCAGTTCACTGGGCTGTGGGCCAGCACTGCCTCTTCCTTCAAATGAAAACAAAACACCGGCGTCTAAAAGGTGTCAGTGAGCAAGAGAGAAACAGAGGGAGAGAGAAAATAAAGTAGTGCATTAGTGAGAAAGCTGGTGAGTTCATGGCGATGGGCCTGTTGGCCCTTAGAGACGGTCTATGTGACTCCTGGCTGAGGTTGCCTTATTAAAAGTCCTCCTCTGCACATTCGACACTACTGTCAGGAAAAGTATATTCAAAACTTTTTGGAACAATTTTCATTTTCATTCCACTGAAGTGCAGGACAGAGCTGAGCCAACTAATAATGTATTCCATTTGGTGAACACTTCTGTCCAAAATAGCATAAATATGGGTGACCCCAGTGGAAGCTGGAAGTCTAACTAGCTAGTTACTAGCTGCCGTTGGTGTCACAGGTTTTCTGCTCAACATTTCTAGAGATATACATTGATGTGACTTTGCTCAGTAGTGTTGAGTGAAGGGATAATGGAAGGAAGGACAGTTTCTACTACTTTGATGCTAATTATTATTTCATACAAGCCAAGTTATCCATAAAAAAATTCCATTCACAGTGCATTTACATTCTGGCTGCTGTGTTTACCAGTGAACGAGTCAGAGGAGGGAAGAACATGCTTCTTGAAAAAACTTTAGTGGCTCACCTTACGAAGTAGCTTTGAAAAAAGTTGCTAAAGGGGTGTGAAAAGTCGCTAAAACTAGTCTCACAGGAGCTAAAGTGGCAAAACTGCACAGTGGAAAGACCACACGCTCCACTGCTTAAATAGAGACAGACTGACTGGTCAGTTTTTTTCTTAAGGGTGATGATAATGACGTCACACAAACTGAGAATAGCTCGTCACGTTCTCACACAGACACACACACACACACACACTTATCTAATTGCAGATTTTCTGACGGGCAAGTTTTAACCAGCAAATGCTTTGAATTTTTGCTTGAAAAGGAACAATTAATTGTCAAAGTAGTTGATTAATTTTCTATCAATCAACTAATCACTGCAGCACAATTAATATTATTCAATTCAATTCAACTTTATTTTTATAGCGCCAAATCACAACATAAGTCATCTCAAGGCACTTTACAGTGTAAGGTTTAAGACCTTACACATTATATAAA
>JAUMHL010000030.1:4810497-4823327 GCA_032362345.1 Sandelia bainsii
GACATCCTATCAGTAATGAATTACAGTAGTCCAGTCTAGAGGTAACAAATGCATGGACTAGTTTCTCAGCATCACTTGGGTGAGACAGGATACTCCTAATCTTAGAAATATTCCTCAGATGGAAGACGGAAGTTCTAGATATTATAGATATATATTATTGCTATAATCTGCACTAAACAAAACATTAATTTATTATTTTCCAGTAGCTTTCATGGCAAGTGGTATAACACACATGCAACTGACAACAAAAGGACATTCATCCAACTAAAACATTGCTAGGTTAGAAACAATGAAATATCTAACTTATATCTAACTTAATTCAGTATTCTAATAGCTTAATATACTAATTTTAAGATAGGCTGTATAACAGCTACAATAAACCTACATTACTGAATTACCAAAATAAAAGTTTATAGACTAAAACGTGTGGACGATACCACGTTACACAAGTTACATTCTCCTATTGCTAAAGTTCAATAACTTTGAAATTTGGCAGTTTAAGCCACTGAGCTTAGGTTTGTGGAGGTCATATTAGTCCACACAATGCATGCACACAGAGTGACAGTCAGCTATAATTGGCCCGTTGCCAGTAGATTAATATGCATTTCCACACTTTTAAAACCGTCTTTCTTAGCCAGTCTCTGGAGAGTTAATTAAACCAATGCCATTTTGGAGGGCCGAGGATTTAAAGATAAAATGACCTTGATTTGTGATGTGGGGCTTCTGGATGGGTAACTGCACTGTCCTATGTCAGTGCACCTTGTCCGAGTTGCATTTACTCTCTATATGAATTACAGGCTGTGTGTGTGTGTGTGTGTGTGTGTATATACACGTCTTAGAATATGTATATATACACACACACACACACACACACACACACACACACACATACATACACACAGTTGATCAATCACTGTTTTTGGTAGAAATTATATTTCTACATGGCAAATAATTTACTAGTAGGTGTAGTAGAGTAAATGAAAACCAACAGACCCAACAGTCATGGCATGCATGCTGCTAATTCTGTGTTATTGGATCATTAATTGAAATGATTCAGTGTGGAGCTCAATTAGTGCGATTATTCATTCTGTGAAAAAACAGGTGTCAGTTACGGCCCTTATTTAAGAAAGAGAGGCAGCAAATGTTGTACATGCTGGTTACAGTGCATTTGTCTCTTAAAATCTGAGTAAAATGGGTTATTTCAGGCAGTGTTCAGAAGAACAGCGTGCTTTGATTAAAAAGTTGATTGGAGATGGGAAAACATATAAAGAAGTGCAAAAAATGATAGGCTGTTCAGCTAACATGATCTCAAATGCTTTAAAATGGCAACTAAAACATGAAAGAAAGAGTGGAAGAAAACAGAAAACTAATATTCAAATGGATCAAAGAATAGCCAAAAGACTCCAGGAAGATCAAATAAGGTCTAAAGTTACCTGTGAGTACTGTTACAATTAGAATATGCCTATGTGAAACCAAGCTATCGCCAAGAAGCCGCCAAAGTCCCATTAATTAAAAAATACGCGCTGGAAAGAGTATATTGACTGGCCTAAAGAGAAATGGCGCAGCATTTTGTGGACTGATGAAAGCAAGATTGTTCTTTTTGGGTCTATGGGCAGCAGACAGTTTGTCAGACGACTCCCACTGAATTCAAGCAGTAGTTCAAGCATGATGGTACAAGCGTCATGATATGGGGATATTTTTATTTATCGGATACCAGGGATCATGGATCAGCTTGTGTCATGTCACACACCCTGGCCCATCTTCCTATGGGCTCTGGTTCTTTGTTTGCTCTCTTTGGTTACGCCCTCAGCTCACCTTCCCCTCACTAAGTATTCCAAGGTGTCTCTCATCCCCTCATTAGTCCACTCCCTGTTTAACACACTGCACTGCTCATTTCCCTTGTCAGTTCATTGTTGTCCTCACTCTGCTCTAGTCGTCTTAGAATGTAGAAGAATTGTGAAATGTAGTCCAATACTCCTGAGCTAGGACTGCACTCTTGGATGTCGTTCCTGGGATCTGCTGGAGCTTTTCTCTCAGTTTGGGTATCACTGCCCTGACCGTTCCCATTACCACATGGACCACTGTTGACTTACCTTGCCACATCTTTGCTAGCTCTTTTCCCAGCCCTTGTTTTTTCTCAAGATTCTCATCTTCCTTCTTCCTAATGTTGCCATCACTTGGGACTGCTACACCTATCACTACGACCACTGGTTGGACATTAAAATCTCCCAGGTCAGATTCTTGATCACACATGCAGCGTGACCAGCTGAACTGCTCAAATGGAATAAGCAGCTGTGTGTTGGTTGTAAGTAACAGAGACCAGACAAGTTTACAAGTAGCACAGCATTATTTGTTGCTGCAATGTAAAAATAGTGTAACCTAGCTAACCTGAAGTAATAAAGCAGAATATGCTGCTAAAAACAAATACGGGCAAAATAAATGAATGGCTCTACTACCCATCAAAAGTTATACTGCATAATACCCATATTCAAATAAATATGCTCTGCAGTTTTGTGAAAATTCTCTCTAATATTATATCTCAACAGGTCTCCAGAAAGGAATAAAAATTGCTTTGATAAATCATGTGCACAGGCTCTAATTCAGAGTTCTCAAACATCATCCACTGAATGACTCTTGGATAAACTGTAGGGTGCTTCAGGAGCAATTGAGTATGTGTCTGTGATTTGACCTCGCTTAAAGCCACAGAGTCCACAGATGGCCACTTATTCCCACCTTGATGAATCATAAAGGAAGGATTTTGCGGGGTTTAGAGAGATACAAAATGAAATATTAAATGATAAGATCAAACTAACAAAATATGTGCTTTTAGCCGTATGTTCATAAATGCTAACATTAAGCGAAGCAATAGTTGAATCACTTAGTGGTTCTGTCCCAGCGGCCCTGCCTCTCAGGGGCATGGAAGAGAAGGTACTTACCAGCGGAGAGTCACAGATTAACTCCCGTACCAGTGCTTCCAATAACTACATGTCACATCTAGGCTGTTTTCACCAGTTTGTGTGATTTTTTTGCAAGTCTTTAAATCTACCCCTCATGTCAAACCTTAAAGATGATATCTCATCTGAGACGTAACTCCTGGCTGAGGTGCGCAGATGAAGCTCTGGTGATGTACTGCTCCTCTGATAAAAGCCAGAACAGTAGTTGGAATCCACTTGTTTGTTAGCCAAATGGCTTTAGATGCCAGAAACAAGATTAACCTCTGTGTCAGTAGCAAGAAAGAACAACATACTGTAGTGACTTCTAGTAAATCAATGGCTAAAGAGAATCCTCCTGCCAAAGTGACCAAAGACCAAAGAAAAGGCTGACAGCTTTTGTTTTGTTTTTTCTGAAACAGTGATTCCACAAATAGGTTCAACTTCAGTTTACAACTCCCGGGCAACCAACATCAAGGCCTAGACTGTCTTTCAGGTGGCAACAAAATGTTCCTCTACCTCTTTCAAATACAAACATCGGTACTTTGGAAGATAGTGAAAGCAAAGTAAACACAAGAAAGTTGTTAAAGTGTTCAAAGATCTTGGACACAGCAGTTAGTTAGGATACAAATGAGAATTTAGCAATGGAGGTTGTTTCTATTGCCTAAAACTGTTTTATGGCTTTAACCAGAGACTTAGTAGCAGAAAGAACCATGTTTTCACTTTTTTCCTCATCAGCAGTTTCTCTGGTAATTCGTCCTAGAAATCAACTATATCGCAAGTATCTTCCTTACTCTGGAGGTTTATGTGCTCATCAGTAAGTCATTTCTGTCATATACCTGGAAACTGTCAACTACAATACACCTGTTTGAAAAGAGGCAGAACTCACCTTTGGTTCAGGGGAAAGACCCATACAAGTATCAGGGCAGGTTGACATTTATCACAGCAGAGCCACAACACTTGCTTGAAATGCTGCACCTGACAAACTGAAAGACACAATAGTTTCATGTTATTATTTGCTTTCAAAGTTAACAGACAGCAAACTTTGCTGCAGAAAGACAGTAGACAGAAAACAGGAGTAACAGCAAGCTTGGCTCTGTCTGATTCATAACAAACCAAAGTTTTTGCACTCTTACAACACAACATTAACCTAACTGTTGCCCTGTTTCCATTCTTTCTGTTAAGCTATGTTAGCCAGCTGCTGATTGTAGTTTCATATGTATCATGCACATTTATAGACATGAGAGTGATATCTGCCTTTTCTTCTTCTTGGCAAAAAAGTGAATGAGCATTTCCCAAAAATCTTTAACTTTTCCTTTAAAAATGGAGAATAATAATAATGTTAGCATATATGTTTATACACTAACAGATTTTTTTCTTGTAAAGGTCACCTAACAAGAAGCAAAGCCTAGTTTACATTTCTGTTGTGCAGTCCAAAAGCGCCATGGAGAATATCACAACCAACCACAAGGAAACTGTTGTAAAAGCAATGGAAGCTGAAATCTTTATCCAGTTTTATTATGGTTACTATAGTTTCCATCAAATTGGATTATACGAATCAGGATCAATTCAGCAATACAATTGTAGTCTTCTGCCCACTGTGATTATGTAATCATGTTGAGCAATTCATATCAGTGATTTTCCACTGTGTACCGAAAGGGAGAGACTAACCACAGAAAAGAAACTGTTATTAAGACTTTAAAGATCTTTGGAAGAGGGTCCACTTTTCTATAACAGACCTGAATTATAAATCATTTTATTCATCATTCCTGTATGTGTTACCTATTGCCTCATTCAACTTTAAAGTGATACCCTACACATATCTGTGCTTCTGATATAAAAGGCAGAGTGACACAGGTTTTACTGCACATTACAGACTGTTATTCTGAAGCTGCTGGATAAAGCCCTTCCAGACAGTTTCCCTGGACCTATTTGAATAATAATAATAAAAACATCAACATGGCTTGCTGTGGTTAAAGAAGAAAATCCAAAATATGAGAAGATGGACAGTATTGATTGATGACTATGAGTTTACAGTTTACAAGACACTGATTGACTGTATCAGTCTGCCACAAGACTGAGTAGAAAGGCTGCTTGAGAACTGACTGAATAAAAGCTGCTGTACATGAGAGCAGCAGCATGGTGTGTTCAGGCTCATGTCCTGTTTGGTCAGGGGGCAAGACCATGACAAGATACTGACAGAGCGCATACAGGACCACCAGCTGACATACCTCTCCATCCTTCCTCCCTCTCTCCTCGCTCTGAGCTCTTTAATTTACTCTATAACCCACTCCTTTAACTGTGTTTGCAGAGCAGTACAGCTAACGTGTGAAAGATTGCAATTACAGAGAATCCAGGGATGCCAGATGTTGCACATATCCACAATATTGAAAGGAAAAACTACTGTAGCCCCGAGAGCTCGCCCCACTCCAGCTGAACAAAACACAAGCACACTGCATTGTGTTATGCAATATTTTGTTAAATTGTGTTTCTCAGCTTGCCCCTGTTTTATGTATATGTAGATCAAATGTAGTTTTCTAAATGCTGCACATGTATTTGTCAAATCAATGCAGTTTTTTCTTTTTTGTTCATATTTTGTAAACTTGCACACGTCGTCTTTAGCTACATCAACTTGAGCTCTCAGGGCCACTGTAAAATGCAGATAAGATTCCATCATGAGAGATGTTTTTTTATTAGACCTAACGTTACTATCCTTAAAGTTAGTTTCTTTCTTTGTAACTTCTACAAAAGACATTTTCTGGTGCAGTGCGGAGAAAGAAAAGCACATCCAGAATCACATTTTCAACAAAGAGCAAAAACCTGTCTTGTTGAGAAAGTGACGACATTTACAATTCGTGAGAGGCCTGCAAAGGAAAACTGACAGGAGTGCTTGCAGGTGGTGCAGTTGTTCACTGGTATTGCTCATTCTGCTGGATCTTTTATGTGACACCATTACAGCTGAAGGATGATTTTGCTGCATTTGTCTTGTATTATAAAGGGCGTGATTCAATACTTTATCAAAAGAACAAAATATTGTTCTACAGTGCAAGCAAACACAGATTTGAACTTCCTTTACACGAGCCCTAAGGGACAGATTAGTAACAAACAACAACATCTTACAAAACAGATCCAATAATCAGTGGAAGCATTGGACTGAGTCATAATTTATCACTTGCACACGCGGCACAGTAGCGCCTGTTGTGTGAGACTCAACACTGGGCATCAGACTCAAAATAGATGTAAGAAACTGGAGCTGGGAAAACGATCACATTACAGCATTGTTGGGCTTCTATGAAAGCACATGACATGCTTGACTGTAGCTCTGTGGTGTTTAATGGTGGGGAGGGTTCTTTTTGTTGTCAGTGGAGCACTGTCGGATTCTCATTTTTATTGCCCTGGAATCACTGCCTTCTGCTGATACAAAGAAACAGCTTGCTGTCAAAACAGCTTTCTACCAGTCTTCATGTCATCTGTAACCACATGAGTATTACAAGGTCCTTGTAATGCTCTGATTTTAGTGAGCAAGAATATATCCACACGTAAGCTTTGATTTAAGACAAGACTGGAAAACACAGGTTTTTAGAGACTTGAAGTGGTCAACAAAACTCGCCCCTGCTCGCTTCTTTTTCCTCTCTCTTTCCTCTTTCCTCTCTCTTTCTCACACACACACACACACACACACACACACACACAAACACACACACAAGTCAGGGGCGAGCAGCTTCCATAAATAGAATGGAAAGTAGGCAAGCGGCTGCTGGGAGTGGCTTTTACTGGGAATATGATCGATTAAAAAGCAATTTGCTCCTCCACCCAGGCCCTGCTCTCCTAAATGACAGCCCCCCACAGTCCAGGTGGAGCTCTGAGGGGTCGGAGGAGCCTGCCTGCCCCTCAATCTCCAGCAGCCAGACACAATCCACACACACACACACACGCACGCGCACGTAGAGCCTCCACTCCAAAGTCCAAGTCACCGTCACAATCTGCCAGGCACCTGGAAAGTGACCAGGCAGAAACATCCCTGCAGCCCCTGCTGGTCTCACAGAAAATATAGACTTTGTTGTAATATGCAGAGTATTTGAGAAAGCTAAAATTGAGGTGAGAGGACACTTAAAAAGAAATAGAAACAGGACACTGCGCAGTTCAAACACAGATGAGCCATGAATTCAATTCAGTATTCTGTGCCACTGGATCAACACTTTCCACAGTTTAGACACAGCTGCAATATGGCTGCATTGGTTTTGTAAAGTCATATTGTATGTTCTGCTATTCATCTATGTCTGTCAGCTTAGTCTTTAGAATGGAAAACTAATATTTTTACTTATTTCACCTAAAGTCAGCATTTAAGAAAGCAAAGCCATGCACTGGTCATACTTTTGATTTGATGAAATGACAATATTTTGTATAGTATCTTCTGCTGGTTTTTACAGTTGCTAACGAAAAAAACCCATCAGGGAATTTAGATGGGGTACAAGTTCTGGAGCCTAATACCTAAACTAATATTAAATTGATAAAACAAGATGTAGAGAAAGCTCTGAAATACTGTGATATGTTTTGTGTGAGATAATAAAAATAGTCATAAGTTGCAGCCATGCCACAAATTCCATAGACAGACACTGTGTCCATAGACTGGCCTCAAATATGCTACCTGTGTGTTTGATCACCTGGTGGAACAAGAGGCTGGACTGGAGATAAAATGGTAGGAGGGAAGGTGGAGGGAAGGCAGGACCAGAAGGATCCAGGCTGTACAGTTTGACTGGCGATGTGGGAGTACATTTTTGAAAACTGGCCCACTGATAATCCCACTGTCACTGATGTAACCGTGTCTCAGATTGCACACAGTTAAAGGAAACAATTTTAATAAGACCGATAACATTTTGTAAACATGATTTGCACTCACAGCTACAGACATGTTTTACTTAAAGTGATTTCATGACTCGCACATGGAAAAATGGTGTTTAATTTCGATCAGCCATTGACAGCTATGGCTAAGAAACACTCAGTCAGTAGTGAAATTTTACATCAAGATCCATCCCCATTGGTTACAAAACCATATAAGTGACTGAGCTAAAAGATAACACTATTTTGAGTATGTTCTCTGTTACCATAGGAACACACAGGTACTAAGTGATGGTGGTAGTAGCGACAGTGCACAGTTAAAACCTACTATGCAGTGGAAGAATTCATGGTTTTGTCACTTCAAATGTGGCTACATCAGATCAGAGACAGGGTCACTGGTCAAGTTAAAACCTTGCAAATTTACAGGGCAAATAGACACAAATTACTTGGAATTATTACTTGACAGGATTTGTTATGCCTTTGTCTTCCTAGATAACACTGACTGCATAGATTTTTCCATAAGTCACAGGATTGGACCTGCAGCATGTCTACTTTTCTAACCCTTCAGCAATACCACCCCTGATTATCTTAACTGTCTGCAGAGCACTTCACCGCTTGGCTTTGGACCTCTTCAAACTTAGTGGCTGGGGGTTAAGTGATACTGACAGATGACGTAACATGAAAGTCATCTGCAGGGAGATCTGGCTTCTTCACACACACACACACACACACACACACACACACACACACACACAGACACACAGGAAGTCAAGGAGGGAGTTAACAGACGTGATTCTGTCCAGACGGCTCATGATCCCACATGCAGTATTAGAGGATAATAACTAAATCCATGCCAAATTTGTAAATTATGTATGTAAGATATTGTTTAATTTCTGTTATAGAAAAGTCATATTTATTTACGTCATTTTTCAGGGTGCTAGCCGTTTCCCCCCTTTTCTAGTCTTTCAGCTGAGCTAAGCTAGCACAGCACACTTTCTCTACTATTCCTTTCTACATTATTTGCCTATAAATGAATCCGCAGAACTTCATACGATAATTTATCTAAAGGCTACTAGGCCTTTACTGCCAGGAATCGAACACAGTAACTGGTGTCTTTAGTCAATGATTCAGTGACCTTGAATGGTTGATTTGAGATCCCCCCCCGAGTTCACTGCTAATGGGATCAAGGGATAGTGGGGGTGGGAGAATGATAGTGGAGGGGGCCTTCTGGTTTTCAGTGAAGAGAAATGACCAGAATTAAAGTCCCTCTGTGGCAAAAGAGAAAACATCTGAACTTCTGTTCCCTTGTCTTTGAGAGGATGGCTGATTGAAATTGTACTGTACGTAGTATGTTAATACTAAAGAACCTCTTCCCAAGCTCACCTTGATAGAATTGATTTTCCTCAAGAAATAATTGAGCTGAGGCATAATAGAACCTAGTAAAAGTGCCTCAAAGGCTGGATTCAATGGTTTTGAAGTGAAAAAAATATTCTATTTTGTGTAGCAACGAATCTCTGTAGACTGCAGATCCAATCTTCAAACGCTGGAACACATTCAACACAGGTACATCAATGTTTGACTTTATGACCTATTGTCTCCTGCACCATCTCCAGACATAAAATATTCATTTATCTTGGGCACACAGATTAATAAGGAGCCTATTGCTCCTGCTTCAGAAAAGTCTCAAAACACATTTCATTTTTCTATTCCTATAACATTTATACATAATTTCCTAACTACAGGGATTCAAAAATCCCAACACATGATAAAAAACAAAATACATGGTTGTCAGTCTAATAAATTATGTTTTTTTTGTGAATCAATCTAACAGCAGCTGAATAGAAAGTCCTGTCAGGGTCTAACCTCAAATCTCACCTCTGATAGTTTGTAGAAATGGATGCTGCCAGAGAGAAATGTGCAAAGACACTTCCAATTGATATAGCATTAAAAGCAACAGTCTGTCATTATGGCTTATGGATTAGCCAGTCGAAACTCTCCCACACACACACACACACAAGCACACAGTTTTTTCTGGCACAAGCAACGTGTCAAACAATAGTTGCCAAGTCTGCTGCCTGCAACAAAAGATGGAAAGAATTAGAGAAATGGAAATGGTGATTCAATGCTGTTATGAAAACTGGAGCACAGCGTGCTATGACAGAGTGAAAACCCATTCAAACGGATTTAATGCACCATGGAATCTCTTCCACACCCCAACCCCAAACTGCACTCAGAAATGCAAAGAAGAATCCACTGTATTGTCCCCAGGTTTTGTATACCCACCCTCCCTTTGCCCTCAGTCTGTCTGGCTTCCTACATTTTAGATTCAGTGTTTAATTGCCATGTCACCTCTGTTGATTGGAATTTGTCTCAAGTTTCAACAGTCAGACGCAGATGTCACTAAAGAGTAAAATGAAAAAAATATGCAAATTATAAGCAGAAAGATGAGGTGAATTCAGCCATTACTCTCTATTAACTTCCCCTGCAAAATCTA
The DNA here is from genome assembly GCA_032362345.1 of Sandelia bainsii. Taxonomy (NCBI): domain Eukaryota; kingdom Metazoa; phylum Chordata; class Actinopteri; order Anabantiformes; family Anabantidae; genus Sandelia; species Sandelia bainsii. Next base: position 4,820,761 of record JAUMHL010000030.1, read on the forward strand.
AACTATTCACAAAATAGAATCATACAACTCAATATCATGTCCTGAATGATGTGCACACTGAATGCATTTCAGTCCATTTACAGTATATGCTCAGCCCTACCTCAGCTCTCCTTTCACAATGAAGTTACGCCATATTGAATTCTTCCAATAGAAAGTGCAAGTTCAGACATTTCTGACATTAATTGAAACCTTCAGCCATATATCTGAGTCTGGAGCCCATCCAGGAGCAGTATATACCTGTGCAGAGGCAGCAGCACTGCAGCGCTACAGAGGAGATTGGTATTCAGAGTGGCAGTTTCCAAAGTTGAAGCTGCATAAATAGCCCATACTATTACATAAAGGTAAACAGACCACACTGTGCCTAATCATATCAGGTCTGTACTGCAGCAGGTGGATAAACTAACAAAGGCTGCTCTGCTTATCAAATTGTATAATTATATGTCTTTTTGAATTATTAGTCATTGTGGAGGAGGACAAGCGTAAAGCTTGTCGAGATGGAAGGATAAAGAGAAGACAATAAGAGAGGAAGAACAGAAAGATGGCAGAAGTAGACAGAAAATGGGCCAACCAGCTCCAACTGAGCTGTGAAGTTTTAGTCTTTTATTGGTGACTTCCTTTGCCAGGGAAGCAAAACAAGCCAAAGTATAAAGTAATGTACCATGGATGATGTCTCATAGTTTCATGTCAAACCTTTTTGGAAATCACAAAACATTGCTCAGATAATGAGCCTCATAAATTTGGATAAAGGACCACATACATCCAATTTAAATGGTGTCTTCTGCCTGCCAGGAGAGATTCCAAAGTGAGAGAGGGTGGGAGGAGAAGGTACGGTGATGAAAATGGGAACAGTGGAGAAAGAAAGATGGGAAGAGATCAGAACTGCAAGAAGGACAGAGAGCAATAAAAGTGTTACTGGGGATTCGGAGAGCAGTAGCGGATGTCCACATCTAATGGTTCTCCCTCGTGAGAGAGTTACGTGACAGACTGTCTGTGCTGCTGTCAAACACCATCAACACTCTCATTCTCTCTGGAAACAAGAGTTGTGGTTGTTTATCTATCCAAATCCTACAGGACTGTTCACGCATTGTTGAACCAAACAAAGCCGTGTGCTTTGTATCAAAAGAAATCTGCTGAAACATTGAATACTGAGCAAGCCTGTATCATACTAGAACTATACTATACTAGTTGACTGTATAGATAACAGAGTTATGGCCACCCAACACTAGCATTTAAAACAAATCAAATAATTCAACTTAAAATACCAGAATTAGTTCATTTGTTTGCATCCTCACAAGTTTCTGACATCTTGAGTAAGATGTGGGCTATGACCCTGCACTTTACCTTGTACATATTTCAAACAAATAAAATAAACAGTTCTAAGTATGATGTTTTAAAGCTGGGAAATGATTTTTTCTGTGCTTTACAATGCTGCATTTCTGTACTCTGATTTATTACTTCCCAACAGATGTACTATAAACATATACAGTTATATCTAATATAGGGTAACAACATCCTCCCCTCCCGCAGTGGGCATTAGCATTTTAATTGACACCTTCTATCAGTGACGGATGTGTACGCACAATGCATCGTCTGAGTGCACAATAGGAGGCCACACAGTAAATCTGTTTTCTTCTACCTTGCTGGTAGCCACATGGTTCTGCTGCTGTTCCCTGGCTGATTTGAGATATATAACTTATTTTAGCTCAACTACTAATCATGTTGCAGCGACAGGTTGGACATATGGTGACAATAGTAGATAATTGGTTGCTGTTGGATAATGCCTGCAACTCAGGTTTGGGACACTGACTCTTCTGTGAACAAAACAGCCTAGTTAGGATAAACTGACATTTTTCAGCTAATAGAGAACTGACTTTCTCTTAGGCCTCTAAATTTACACATGTATGGTTAAGAAGAGAATTGTTCATTTGCTTGTAAACCCACGGCTCCAGCTTAGATGACACGAGCTGCAAAACACTTGGCTGAGGCTAATTTATCTCAGACTCATTTTCTCCAGGCTTTTAAACAATGGGGAAGCAGAACAAAAGTCTGTCATGTGTGACATACAGCACAGTAAAGCAGACTTAGCCTCTGGAAAAAAATGCCTCCATTTACTTCAGAAAGAGGGGGATAAAATGCAGCCCGTGCCACTTAATTTATGATACAGAGTAAATTAATGGGTGCTGACAAGCTCAATATTTTTTCAGAGGCAACAGATAACAGTTATAATTATCAGCCATGGAATTAAATAGTCAGTGGAGAGACAGTGGACACTTACAGTGGTGTGTGTACATGTGCAAGTGTGTGTGTACGTTCATCTGTGGGCCAAAGCCGGGTTCCCTTAATGGTGGACCTTGAGTGTTAATGTGATATTGTTTGGTTTATTAGAGTCCAGTGTCTAGCAGGACCCCGACTACAGAGAGCTGATTTCATGCCAGCACTCACTCCATTTCTCTTTCTCTGCCTGCATTGCTGGACAAAATATATTACATCTACAGTTGAGGTCAGAATTATTAGCCCCCCTGATGAAATCACACAAAACCCTTAATATTTCCATGGAAGTGACCATA
>JAUMHL010000030.1:4823427-4860950 GCA_032362345.1 Sandelia bainsii
AAGCACAGGAGGGCTAATAATTTTGGCCTTGTCATTTTTCAGTTTTCTTGTTATAATTCAGCACATCAATAAAATATACTGGTCAAACTGTAGAGATTTTGTCTTTGTTCTTTTGGAAGCAATACAAGTATGAACAGTTCTTGTTATGGTCATTTCCATGGAAATATTAAGGGTTTTGTATGATTTAATCAGGGGGGCTAATAATTCTGACCTCAACTCTACGTCTCCTTTCTCCTGAACCAATTGTATTGCCAGAGAACAGGAGCTCAGCTGTAGCCACGCTCTGCTAGTACATGACGTTTCGTTCAGCCTGCACTGAATGCCTGTGTGATGAACCAACCATTTTACAGTATGTGTGTTAGGATTCATTACCCCTGGTCAGTTAAGGCAGTGATAATCAATGACTGCTCATTGCAAGGTCAACCATGTTGATGACTTTTAAAAAGCTTTCAAGTGGTAGAAACTCAGATAAAGGGAGACAGAGGAAGACACAAAGTAAATACAAGAGAGCTCACCATCAAAACAAGCCTGTGTATTGCCTGTGGCAGATGCCTGACTTCATTAGGGACTTGCACGCTGCCTCACACACTGTCCAATAAGCTAAAGCCATAAACAACACAGAAGAAATGGAATCTTTCTAGCACTATGAGCATGACAGGGCAGTCACACAGGGAAACACACTACCTCTACAGATATCTTGTGTTATCTGTCTCTCTCCCTCTCTGTGTATCTCTTTAATCGTTAGCTGGAGTGGAGAGATTGTGGAGAGCACAGCTGCCCTCTATGGGTGTAAAAACATTCCAACACACTGGCAGGGAGGCAGCTCTGATTTCTTGTGCTGCTGCTGCATCATGGCTGGAAGACACAGAGAGGTGCTATTGTTGGAGCTCAGGTGTTTAACACTAATTAGTCAGCTTATCTTGGTAATGTAGCAGAGTCATCAAACATATCTCCAGCAGCCTGGAAAATAAGGAGGATTTCTCAGTGTACGTGTGAGGCATGTGACATGTGTTAGATCATTTTTTACACTTGTGGAGTATACTTCCAACCCCCCACCACCACACACTGCTCTAGTATGATAGGTTTCAAATTCCGTACTTCTGCATGCCAAGTTCATTATAACACGAGGAAAGGCGGTGTTTGTCTTTGCTTCGTCCTCGCTGCCCTGTGTTCAGGACACAAACCATAAAAAACAAGGTGGAAACAGGACTGGTCTGGTGATTGATTTTATAGAGTAGGGCCAAACAAATGGGTCTGCGTGTACACTGACTGAGATTTCTAGAGCCAATAGAGGCTGCAGTTCATATTTCTCAACTGCACCACAGAGATCCCTGGAGAACTAGAAAGCATGTTGTGTAAAAATCCTCCCAGCCACTCAGAGGTCTTCCCCCTGATCTTACTCTACATTCTGTGATGTGCTGTCCAGCAAAGAGCAAAGAGGATGAAAGGAATATTTAAAATCTCTGTCTCTGAAAACATTCATTACCATGTTAAAGCCAGTCAAGTTGTGTTTTTTAGTGAAAGTGTGATGTTTTTTCATAAACACTAAAACATTAGAATTGCTAATGGATTTTAAGGAGGATAGTGAAGAAAAAGGAAACTGGAATATGACTATAACTTGTATTTCAGTGTTATTTTCTAAGGTGAAATTCTGAAACACTTGTCATAGCGCCTGGTAATGCTTTTTTTTGTTTTAAGAAGGTATTGAAAGTGCAGTTTCTTTAGTGTAAATTAGATAATAATAATAATACATTTTATTTTAAGGCGCCTTTCTAAACACTCAAGGACACCGTACAGACAGTGTGACAGATGTTTCCATGGTGTTCCTGTGGCATAAAAAATCTCATATGAAAAAAATCTAAGCAAACATATTCACTTCTGCCAAATCATTAACCGGTTATGGAGATAACCTTTCATCTCAGACCTAGAATATATTCATTTCAATGGCTTTATGAAGATAGAAATTCTATACTGTACTATATAACAAACAGACGAGAAGCATGTATGTCAAAACAGAGGGCACAATACTGTAGGTAGCTGCTGCATGGCAGCCCATCAATATTTCAGTTTGGGAGCAATGCACGGGTGAGCTTTAGTATCAGACTGTAGGGACACCAAATCACTGAACAGGTCAATGAGGAATGGCAGAAAGGCAAACAGGGGAAACAGAAGAAGAAATAATTCTTTACAGTCTTGGTGCACAGAGTAACGAAATTGGCTTGAGGTTAATATACAGTAGCTGCTGGTCAGCACCAGTGACTCAACAAATACTGAAATTTCTTACTGCCGTGTTGAGCAATTTGGCATGTAATTAATAAGGTAAAGATGATAAAGGACTGAATGAATAGGGAAAATTATGCTAAATGATGCACCCCAACATTGTAATACATTCCAGACAAAAAACATTAAACTTGAGGATCCTAGTGAGACTGAGGCTGTTGAAGAAAATATGACATGGAAACATAAAAAGATAGAGATAGAAACAGAAATGGAATAAAACTTTATTGTGGCTCTTAGGATTGCAACTAATTGCATTATTGATTAATCAGTCATTTATTATAAATAAAAGAAGTCACCATTTGGTGACTGTTCTGACCTGTGACATGTATCATGTAATCACATTATTGTGGCTGCAGAACACTGTGCACACTGTGACTAAATAACCAAATGCAAGTAGTGAGTCCTAAAAAAAAAGTAGCACTATGCCATGTTCACTTGACACGGCTGAAATACAGTTTGGCACTTCACCAGACCTCTTTGCATATTGAACAGAGCACAGATGAAGCTAATTCCCCCTACCAGTGTCCAGGAGGGCTGCGTAAACTTCAACACTGCAGCAGTCAGGTAAAGGGAGAAGGACGAGGGGCTTGCCCTGATTGCTGCTCCTCCTGCCTTGTCATCCATGGCAAAGATCTACCAGGGGCTAGAGAAAAGCGGAGAGGCTCTCAAGCAAGAGGAGGAATATGAACAAAGATCACTGCAGCGTGGAGTGAGGCTAAGAGCTGTGGGCAGAGCAGCTACTCAGACTGTTAAATGCTCCGTTATACTGGATTGCAAACCTCTGGCTGCCAGGCAACATTAAACACATTGTGGAACACTTACAGGAACAGTGAGAGAAAACACACTGTGTCAATAATAATGAATCACTCACACACTCATTCAAAGTCTCCTTCGCTCAGACAGTCACACATTCAAGTATGTCACTTGCTCAGACACTTGCTCATTTGTGCATTCACTCACTTGCTCACTCGCAACAGAGTGCCGTAGGGATGCTGCATTTCTGTAGGCCAACCTGGAACTAGCATCACCCTAATTCCCATGACAAAAAGCCAGTGTGATTTTTCCATTGACTTTTGATTACATTACATTTCCATGGAACATGTAGACAACAACAGAACTACAGAATATCACCAAACTTGTGGTTAAGTTAGAACATGAAAGCCATCAAAACTACATTGGTGAAAGTAAAGGAGTAAGGAAAAGGAGTACATCAAACTAACCTGTTTGAAAAAATGATAAACATTGACTTTTTTTATTGCCGTTTCTGTTCTGGCTTCATTGCCTGTTATTTATATTGGTTACCCCAGCCCTTGGCTACACACTATTTCAATACACAACTCAAGAATATGAGTGACAAGTACTTGAACTTTTGGAAAAGTGATTCACCAAGGCTGACTAACAGTACAATTCAGTTTGAGTGATCCATTAATATTATTATTAATATTATTATTATTAAATCCCCTTGGAGAAATTCTTTGTGCACAGGCTGCCACTTTGAGGTGCCAAGGGTTCAGGGTTCAGTGTCTTGTCCAGGGACACTTCGATATGTGGCCAGGAAATAGGGGGAACCGGAAAGCTAACCATCAACCCTAAGGTTTGTAGACTACTGCCGAATGCCCTACCTACTGCGCCACGGTCGCCCCTAAAAAAATTGCATGCTTTCCGAACAATTTACTGTCTGGGCTTCGGGGAGAACTAGACTTGAAGGATGAAAAATGAAAGTATCCCCCACAGTGAAGGTTTCAGAGGGATTTCATTTGTTGAACATATCCAGGACCAACATTGTACACCACATGATCCCCACAATTTTGAGTCCTTTGAAAAACAGCCTTCCCCAAACAGCTCATTGGCTGAATGCATCACCGGTGGTCGATGACATGTTTACTTCTGCCTTGTCTTTATTACCGTCATCCAGGATGAAATACAGCAAGAAAAAGCTTTTTTTCCCCATATGTGGAAACACTGGAACCACAACCTGAATCAACATTGCTCCTAAAATCACTGAGTTATCATCTAAATGTAAACACACCTAATGTTACATCCAGAATCTAAAATGCAAAAACCCACATAACCCCACATTTTATGATACAGCATATTTTCTAAAAAAATATCTATTTAATTTACTGTATTTTTCTTTCAGAATATCCAGAGCACCACTCCAAGTTCAACAGCAGGGGTATATACACTCAGAGAAAACCAGTGGCTAAAACAATAGTTAAAATATCTAGTTCAAAGGGGTTGAAACATTAATCTTGCAAATATTTCACCTCTTCTTTATTAAAATATTATATATTTTCATATTTCATTTTGAATTCCACACATTCTACATTAGAGTAGAAAAGCTATTTGACATTTTAATTAACCCGCCAAATGTCAAACTGAAGACTTCATCTGCAATATTAAAATCATCCATTTGCAGTAAAGTTTCATCCCATTTCCAACACCTCTTTGGTATTTTGATGAACCAAAAACTTTGCTACAAAAAGGAAAATTTAATATCAGATCTATTACTATCATTACCCCTCAGTATGCACATATTTCCTCATAGAAGTTGTATTGATTCTTCACAGATCTGTAACTACAGATTTAAATTGAACATCAAATCTGTCAGGATTCATTCATTTAGCAGAACTAGAGTAAAGGTGACATTTCACACCTTTTCCAGTTTCTTGTCCTTGGTCCTCTACTTATTCAACTTCCTCATCACCTCTTATGAGGATATTTCTGAATATTGACTCTTTATTTGCTATGCCTCTCTCTATGTTAAGCTGCATTACAAAAAATCTAATAAACATGTGTTATGTACCTAAACTACAATGTTTTATATTTGCATGTTGTAATGAATGTTTTATGCTCTTATATTTGCAACTCATCACCTCTGCTACTAACTAAGATCCTCCGAGTGGCAGAGATCATAAATGGTTTTTCAACACTAATGCTGGGTGTATGATTTGCAACCTGTTAACCCATCTAATGTAATACCAGAGCAAATTACAGTGAGTGTGGGAAAATTTGTGTAACCAGCATGAAAGGCACACTTACATTAAGACAATTTCACTAGTATACGTTGCATATGGGTTTAAACCCGTTGAGCTGCCAGATGTCTTAAGCATGTAAAATGGGATGGCAGGGCCCCACTGTTTATTTGCATACACATGAGCAGGTGGGCAGAGCAGATCGGAGGGGAAGGAGAACCAACAGCCACACTCGTTCAGATTCAATGATGAGTGAGTCAGAGCCATGTGAATCACTCATTTTTGGTTTCACGCATAATTACTAGCAGCTTAGGCACAGCTATTAAATTTACCTCAAAAGACAAATTTCCAGGTGATAGTGGCCATTTGGGGAAAAAAAACAATGGCATACCTACAATAGTAACCTTAAATCTGCATTAATCAAGGTTTTATATGTAACATTGTGTTGTTCATAGTCCCAAACTCTTGGGAGTCTTGTCGAGGTACAAGAAACAACAATAGCAAGTACAAAGCAAAGGTACAAAGACCATAGAATTGGTAGGCAGAGGTATTGCACTGATCCAAGTAATGATGAATTCAGGAAGGCACCTCCTAAAATAGCAGCCCATAAACAGTCCCATGCATCGTCAAATTCAAACAGGCACACAGCCAACACGAATGCAGGTAACAGTAACTGTGGGCATTCATTTCATGTGAGTGAACACAAGCGAGGTGAGTCAGATGCCGCTGCAAGCCTCACTCACACTGCCTCATTAGCTATGGATGGATGGAGGTTCAGGGCCAAAGAGCTGTTGAGGCTTTACCTGGTCCCATGTAGGCAATAGCACAAAAACTCCTGATGCATCACAGAATTTGCAGATTTCTTGGCAAGCAAGTTTATACAGAATATTCAAATATACAAGAGCATCCAACGTAAGTTATAATTCACGTTGTGTACACCATAAACATTAATGTAGCTGCAGTCTGCACATTTGCCCGTCAATCACAGAACACACAGCTATGACCAATCTCCATCAATGACTATGTTACTGTCACAGCTGTAAAACAACAAACTTCGACTAGTGTCAGTAAAGTGCAGAAGAAGCAGCAGAGGCAGGAGGTACCAGTAGGACACCAGTAATCATGTCAGGTTTTTTTCTCAGATACATAATGGAAGCGGAGTCCTGGGTAAAATACTGTGTTGAAAATAAAGCCCACTGTTAAAAACACCTCCTATTCTGCACAAAGACAGTTAATCCAAATTAACTCCGCCAAGGCTTTCCTAACACTCCTGTCAGCTTGGGCTAGGCTCTGAACCAAGCAGTACCGCTACAATCATCAGACCTCCGCAGGAGCGGAAATTACTCAAGAAGGTGTTTAAGATCATTTAAATAAACTAGAAAATACTGTCTTACATTTATGATGTCCAAAATAGCCCAAGCACATTTTAAAATGTTTATTTCTGTGTTAAACATTTCTGAATAACCAGCTGAACTAAAAATAAATTGTCACATCCATTCATCAACCAACATCAATGAAGAAACTACCCTTTTACAAAAATGCCTACTGAAGCTGGAAGTTGCACTTTCCAGAACATCAAAATTTGTAATGAGCTGAAAATCAAAGATGAAGAAAATGGAGCGTGACAGAAGAATCCTACAGAATCTAAGAGTGACAATATGTAATAGGAAGGCAGTAGTGGAATGGAGATAGTATGTACTGTAAAAGGGAGAAAAGAGTTGGACTCTGAATAAAATCCTTGCACAGCAAGATTTCATTTTAATGAGATATGTAATTTTAATCATGATCACCTCCCATATGCTGGGAGCTCCTCCACACACGCAACAATTGAGGGAAAAAAAGGGAAAGGGGAATGGATGGAGAAGATGAAGAAGAGATGACAGACAAAGAAGACATAAAAGGCATAGTTAAAGTGTTAAACTGTCATTGTTAGCACAACGTGAATCTCAGCATTTCTGCAACCAAGTAAAGGAAAGGACATCTTTGGGCAGACGATTAGCTTAGTATATAGCTACTCTCATTTATGACCTTGTCTGATCTAAAGTGAAAATAAAGGGGGTTTAAAAATGAGTACAGTATGATAGGAAGATATAAACAACATGATAAAGTTACAATGCAATACAATAGAGCTCAGGATGAAGAAAATTATAAATACACCAAAAGACATGCTATGATTAATACTAAATACAATACTAAAAATTATAGTATCATACACTTCTTGATATATGTTCACTACAGAGAAACACATTTTGATTGTTTTGTTTTTTTAGGTCTAGATATGACTGGGAGTAATCAAAACTAAAGCCTGCATTCATTATTTTACCTTACTGGCTAATTTAGATATGCAGAAGACATATAACATTAGCATTCATCTGTAGTCATATTTGTGTAATAAATGCCAAGTATACACACTCCTTTAAGTGATGGTCTGGTCTCTCACTGACTCCTGCAGGAAATGGCTGTCTCTTTAGTCTCTAAACCCATGTTCACCAGTAACCTATATTCACATCTGTGTCTCGCTGCTGTTAAGTGCTGGGCATAAACTGGGTTTATTAGAGCTCCTTGTGCAATTAAATTCAAACTTCTAAAGAAATTGTGACGAGAAATGACAGATGAAATCACTGTGATGAAGCCCTAACCCAATCGAAAGGGCAACACAGAATTATGTGAGTGCAAGAGTAAAATGCAAAATGAACCACTCAAAGAAAAATCAGTACTCATAATCCTGACTGTCCTCAATAATTAATAGCTATTCAATGTGTAGTAAATGATCACCGTCTAAATGCTGTACAGTCACTACAACGCCCAGCACCCCATATAACTGTCAGTTAACTGCTACATTGATAGCTGGAGAGACAGCTCTAGTTAGCTAGTTGACAGCGTCCTGGTTACAACATAACCAGGACGCTGTCCGATGACTGTAGTTATCTCAAAAATTCAAAATCTTCTATCAAAAAGAAAAAAAAAAACCTCTGTCAGATTATGTCCAAAGCTTCAGAGGAGGAGGAGGAGGGGAGGGGGAGATTAGAGAGTCTCATTCAGAGCTGTTGACACAAGTATTGATTTGTAACCTTTCACAGGGTTATAACCCATGAGCTGCTGTCCCTTAAGGCCTATCAGAAAAAGAGGGACAGTATCACATTGTGCATTTCTGTTTTTATCTCTAGAAACTGCAGTCTTAGTGTAGGATAAAAGTGTGGGCAGGGACATAAGGAGCTTTAATCTGTGAACAATCTGAGTGGCTAATGCACAGAAGCACAGCAGGCACAACTTTTCCATACTGTATGTGGACCTGAAGAGGGTTCAGCCTGACTGCTCGCTTTCATTTTCCTGTACTTGTAGGTCAAATAGTATTGTGAAAGGTTCAAGCCCACAGTGCAGCTTAACAACTTATCCACATTAACTGCACATAGCTTCCTGCAGGTCCAACTGACAAGCATGTTAGACAAAAATGACCCCATCTGTGTGAGCCATTTGTGCCTACACGCTGGTAATGATGTGCGCACAATGGAGGAAGGTGGTAACGTTTGTATTTGGGGGACTTAGCTGACGTCACACACCTCCCCTACCTACCCCAGCTGCTGTCTGAACTAGATTTCAACTCTACCGCAGTTCTGATATGCGTCGTGCCCTAGAAACCGCTGCAAAGTGGCTTAGGCTGACCTCGATATTTCCAGACAGGCCATATCGACGGCTGCTGGGCAAACAGGGGACCACAGCCAGAGTCGGGGTTGTTAAACGACTTGTCACCGGGGGCCAGGGAGAAGGAGTCATGCTGGGGATTGGTCAAGAGTTTTGAGAGTACAGAGGTCATGCAGAAATATGGAGTCCAACACTGGAAAAAAGGAAGGGCTCTCATGATGCTTTGTTACCTTAACACACATACAGTATTTTAGATATTTATCCCATACTGTGAGTCATTAACAAGGATTTCTACTGTACTTGTTCTACTGTCTACTGTATTTCTACTGTCAATTGTTAATGAACTTGAATTTTCCCCGTACAAAAAAAGTAAACGCAAAGCCAACTAAATGACAATGCATATACTATATACAACTATTCAGAAATATACTTTTTGTGGGGATCATAATTGCATCCTAATTACGTTTTCTGTCAACATATTGACTTTATGTTCGCAATTAATGTAAATGACAAGTCGCAAATAAAACATATCAAATGTACACTGGCAATGTTTTTTCCCAGCAACAATTTCTTATCTACAGCATTATGTTTTATTTTCCAAAAATATCTGATATAAAAAATATCTTTGTTACTCCAAAGTTATTAAAGGTTTTTTTTATAGATGGGTTCCCTATAATGTTACGTGTCTGAACCACTGCCCATGTTAAATATTGAATTGAACTGGACGTAACTCCTGAGTTCCATATTTGTTTATAATGGATGCAACTCCTAGGATACTAGGTTGTATTCACTGCTACAGAAACAACAGAAAAACTGCACAAATAAAATATGTTTTAGCAAAACCCCTCATATATAATGAATCAATAAAACAATAGTAAATAATTCAATACAATTCTTTGAAAGGTGGATGGTTCTTCTACAGTCTACTGTACAGCTTAGTAACACTGGAGAGTAGTAGAATGTCCAAACATATGCAAATCAAATTAAGCTCAAATTATAACTATGTCCTTGGATTCTAATGCCGCGTATCGAAATACTCAGCTCCATCACGGTAAAATTGTGTTGTTCCCCTCAGAAGGGTATTTTAAGTCATTCAAGTAATTTAAATGTAAAATAAATCATGCTCAAAATAGAAACATATTCTATATGACTGGTGCCAATCTGCATTTCAGAACACCCACAATCACCGAGTTAAGCAAATATAAAATGGACTTCCTCGAAACAGTCATCTTCATTTTGACCAAACGATGGCAGTCACAAAGAGCGACAATATCTCAACAGTAAAACTCCAAAAAGAAAGGCCTTGTGCTAATTGGAAATCCTTTAAGTTCTCTTATCACTAGCCTGTGGAAGTCATTTAAATAATGCCCATGTTCCCCAGGTGCTTTGAGATTGAATCCAACAGAATCCTCTCTCTCCTCTGTGCATCACTGTCAGCATTCCTGTTTCATCCCTCCATATTCATGTCTTGTTAATGTTATTGAGACCTGTAGCAGATCTTCTTAGTTTGCACATAAACACTGTTTAAAGCAGCTTATGTTAAATCATGGAATATTCTTTAATTCTTTATTTGACCATGTGGAAATATACCATACTAGGCTTCACTGAATAACTGCAGCAAGATGCTTTATTTCCTTTAGAGCATTACTGATGCTCTATAGAAATAATGATATCATAATATAAAATTTGATAATACAATAATATATAATCTTCAATAATATACAGTTTCATTGTATAGGGATATAATGTTCAGAACCATGGAAAAACACACATTATCTTCTTAAGCAAATATTCCAAGTCCATCACATTTAGCTTAAACAAATATTTTAATATGGGCTTATTCAATTTACTGCCAAGAACGAGATGCAAAGATTGATACAACTGTATGTTTTTTACATGACAGCTAGAGGTACAGCTAGTTTAACTAGTAATTTGGTCAAACTTGGCCGGTAAGTGGATTTAGAGGGAGTCAAGCTAGCTGTTTCTCCTACAAGTCTCTATGCAATAGCTAAGCTAACCAGCTGGAAGCTACAGCTGCATACTGAACGGACAATCACATCTTTTCTTCAAAAAACAAATTAAATGTCAAACTTGTTTTGTAACAGTTAGAAAATGTATCTTTGTTGCTCTACTGATCCCAACAAACGACAAAATTATCTGATGTCGGTTTACCTATACCTTACACAAAATTCTAGTCAGCTACTCTTTGATTTGCGGTGTGATCTTCCATGCCCTGCTTCGCTTGTAATTGTGCTGTGTGAAAAGTAGAAAAGTGAAATACAGACTAAAAGAAATAAATTCCAGGTGTGTTCCAGGAGCCTAACCCATAAAGTAATTTGCATTAGTAGAGTAGTACTTGCTGAATTCATCTATCAAGTTGTAAACATGCACTGGTGGTGTGATAATGCAATCTTACACTGAGTCTTGGCAGAACAAGGCTGGTGCACATAATGATGACTGATTATATTCCTCACAGTGTGTAACAAAGTACAGAACACACAGGGACAACATGGAGCTTTTAATGCACTCAAATATAAAATCATGACTGTTACCGACCTACATAAACTCTCAGTCATAATTGTAATAAATGGTTACCCTTTACAAAATATACTCCTCATTCTTCAATAAAGGTTTCCTATGTATCCTGTATCAATTTTCTTGTCCAAGCCCAAATTGAATGGCCTATGAACAGAATCCTTTGAGATACATGTAACCTATAGCAGGACTGATATTCAGAAAAAATATTAGCCTGACATTTCACTACCCTCACCAAACAGATGACAAAAGGTATAATGAAGGTAATGGGCCAGCCGGAATCATTTCATTAATCCCTTGCTAGCAGCAGATGGGTGTGAGCTTAGTGGCTCCTAGTGAGAGCTAATGTATTTCTGTACTTAATGTAATGATTGTCATGATGGCATCTGAAGGCTCTGGAATCTAAAGGCTGATATAGGGAGGTAGGCAGAAAATGGAAAGTACCATTAGGTCAAAAGTTTGTGTGGCCTGCTAATCCACAGGGTATTGAATCAAAGATAATGCTGATAAATAAATGGAAGCCTATGGAAGTTACACTAGCAAGAAAAAGGCAAGAAAACGCCAAGACATTATTGGAATATTTACACTGAAATGTAAAAAAAATGAATACCATTTAAACCATCTAAAACTGCAAAGATTAACTTTTACAAATCAGTGTTGAAGGCAACTGTTTTTTTCCCCCAGAGATTCAAATATGGATGGTCTTAAATTCATCGTGCATGCCCTCCCAGGTGTTAAAACCTCTAAAAATATAATAATATTGTCCAGTAAACCAATAATCTGAGTTTAGACATAGTTTATATTCTCCATAGGGAGAGTGACCTGTCATTTTCAGTGTAAATTAAAACAAAATGGCCAAACAATAGCAGCTTTCCTTAGACATTGATCAATCTATATTTGTCTTGTGAAAGGAAGGTTATTCTCTACGAGATACAGTCACGAGATTAAAGAAATCTTTGTATGCTTGTACGCTATAGTCTCCAGAAACATGCTGCAACTTGATCCAATCAGAAAAGAAGACACAGTAGAAGACTCAAGTGCATATCTGTCCAAGCAGACAAGTGTTTCTGAGTATCATCCTTGAGAAACAGATGCCTCATTTCTCCTAAATTGGCTGTATTGTTGGATAAAACAAGACAGAAACTAGCATGTACAGACACTGCATAGGAGACTGAGGTCAGCTGGCCACCTGGGCAAAGTTGCCAAGGAAACAACCCTACTAAGGTTGGCAAATTTGAAGAAAAGGATGGTAGGACCACCATCAGTGAAGCATGGAAGTGGAAACATGATGATCTGGGGAAGCTTTTTCAATTAGAGAGTGAGTGATCTGCACTGTGTGAAAGGCATCCTCAATCAGCATGGATACTACTCCATACTGAAGAGGCATGCGATTTCCCTCTGGAAAATGATTGACTGGGAATAACTTCATTTTGCAGCAAGACAATGACCCCAAGCATTCTTCCCAGTTGTGTAAGAATCATATAGAGAAAAAAGTAGCTACTGGAATACTCTTTGGGATGCCTCGGCCAGTTCAACCACCTGATCTGAGCCCATATCGAGCTAGTGTGGGAGGAGCTGGGCCGAACAGTTTGGGAACACTGCACAACAGACCTCTGGGAAGTGCTTCAGGTCAAATTTCCTCTGAGAGCGGAAATATCTACAAAAAACTGTTCAGTAGAATGCCACTGGTTTGGGTTATTGTTGCATGATTGTTTGTTTATGATCAAAGTAAAGTTAAATGTACAAATTGTATTTGACCATTAATCTGTGCTCAAATATACTTCTTACTTAAAAACTGTTGTTCACTTTTTTGTGTTTTGTGATCCATTCACAACTAGTTGATTTAACAAAACCACCATAAGATAAAAACATCTGAACATGTTAAAAATACTGCACTTCATTTTACTTAAAAGCTTTTTTATCTGAACATTTCAAGGCTGATACCAATACTAATATTCTTGTGCTTGTATTAAAGTTGCAGTTGATTTAAAAACCTCTAACAGCTACTACACTGGTGGACAGGTACCAAACCAGAGAAATCAGAGAAATGTATACATATCAACAAAACGGTTGTGTGGCAGAAATACAGTTGTTTTTACCTGCAGCCTATAGTAATTATGACCTTCACACAGTAGACATTGTTTGAATAATTGCATGTGGTGCAAGACAGCAGCAGCACTACAGAACCTTTGTGCAATAAAAGCTACTGCAGTTGATATGAAACCAGAGGACTAGCACCGCTAGCTACCTCAGTGTTCCGCTAGGCTTAACCAGAACAATGTAGTGTGTGTGGTTACACAAAACCCATGCAACATGAAGCAGAGCATCAACTTCTAGCATGATTATATGCAGGGGTATATGGAAAAACCTGATGTAAGATAAGTATCAAATCCCCCACTGGCATTAAAATATCAACAAAACTACTTATAATGCAAAGATTTCTCAGAACGGAAGATTTAAAATCTAACATAGCTAATGTGGTCAGATAGGCGAAGATGAAAGTGATGACAACATTAGAAGGGAATAAAAATATTACAGTTAATATTGGCATACTACAGGAAAGCCTACCCCGCAACATTTTGCAACACACTGAATACTGAATTGAAATATAACCATCCCCGGTATCTAGGCTCACTTCAGTGCTGGTAAGCTGAAATTAAAAGCCACAGGAGGCATGTACAGGGACCAAATGTGACAATTACACACACTTGAGGGACAGAGTGTATTAGCTTAGTGGATGCTCACTGAGAATTATCTATCACCCATCCTCCAAATTCCCTCTGAACGTTACCAGGGATACAGCAGACCTGAGATTTTCACATGCCCTGCTTCAGTTTATATCATGTGCCAATGAGACTTTGCTCTGTGTATATGAAGGAGAAATTCTACACTTAAACATTGTCTCTGTATAAAAACAGATTATATGATTCAGGATGATTAACTGTGAACTAAAGTTAATCACATTACTAAAAGACGTCACAAATGCATTACACAGTGAAATAATATTGTAGTATACATTTGTTGTTCATTGGTTCACCCTGCAGTGCCTTACCAAAAGTGGCCCACTAGGGGGCTTGAATATGTTGCCTTGCTTCTTACACATTTTAAGTTCAAGATTAAGTTGACATTGTTTCAACAAAAGACCTCTAAGCATTCAGCGGTTGGTCATCATGGTCATCCATCTTGGACTAGAGTGGGCCTCACAGATTGCACCGCTTTATCCATGTCTTGTCAGGCAAGTAACTACATTAACTGCTAAAAAAAACTGACTGCACCCAGAAATGATAGGCCCATAAATCGCTGGCAAATACTACAGTGAAAAAGTTGACAAAACTACTTTACATCTGGAACACAAGTAAGAAGCTCTAAGTGTTTCCTCCAGCACTGTGAGTCTGAAAGGCACTGGCCTTTTTATCTGTCTTCAACTAAACAACACTGATAAGCTCAGCAGCCACCATGGAGTCTAAAGAGGTCTGTATGTATAGGTTGGCATAGGAACCCTTTTGCATCCACTGGGACTCAACTGGGTTGGAAAACACAGTGGATCAAAGACAAGCGTGGGCTGGAGGCAGAGAGACATGTGGAATTCCTTCAGGGGGCTGCAAAGACGCATTTAATCTCTCTATACCTCCCTGTCCTCAGCAGCTGTTGGAGACAGAGGGGTTTAAGACGCCATGGGCTGAGACCCATAAGAGCAGATTAGGATAGGACAAGGAGGGGGGATGAGGGGGAGGACAACAGGGGGTATTTTTTACAAAAATGTAACTTGGTAAAGCTGTTACAGTGCAGAAGCCCTGAGCAATGGGTCCCTGGGTGGAGGTGCAACATGGGTGTGTGGGGCAAGTGACTGTCTCTCTGCATTTTTTGTGACACACTGACAACTGCTATGATTAACAACAGTGTTTTGGGGGGTGCTTTGCTTTGCAGTGTATGCTAAATTACTGCTCAGAATATTAATATTTTTTCTAAATGCAGAGTTAAAGCCCAGTGGATACAGTTACAGAAGGGGAGAGATATGCAAGAATAATGACCTAGTATAGAATTGGTATCAAACTGTACTTGGATATCTTTGTTGTCTGTGGTCATTAAATTCATCTGCAATGCTATAATGCACATTCCACATGCCCCTGGTGTCACCGGTGTTGCTTATTTTTATACCTGTGCCTTGTAGACAGAAGAATATAGAGGAAACAACAGAGTACCATAATACTGAGACTAAGAGATTATTCTAGGCCATTTCATGCTGTGACCATTCTAGCCTGAAACATTTTATAGAGACACAGACAAAAGGATTACTCTGTATTTATAAACTTGTTTAAACAGCTGAGTGCACTGTAATTTCAGAGAATTAACTTAATCTACACCATCTTGCCCTCCAACTATAATCTCTACAGGGCAATAAAAGACAAAGAATACAGAGCAGTGAACAAAAGAGCAAATTTATTCTTTTTTCCGATGAGCTGTGTATGATCCTGATTAGGGAAAACATGCTGGAATTCAGCAAAGATCCTGACATTAGCTGAGCACAAACCTTACAGTGCAGTGCAGTACTCTTGTTCATGCTGCTAACACAGCTAGAACTGGTTAATTGAGGTCATATTACTTGTCATAAAGTTTAATTATTTTCAAATTCTTTCTGCATATTAAACAGCACTGGCAGAGGAACATCTGGGGGTTTAATATTGGTGGGGTGAATTGTATGTTTGTGCCAGAAGTGGGTAAGATCCCAGCATATGTGGTAGGATTATTACATTGGGGCTGTGGAGCTTAATGCAGTCCCAAGGTCAAACGGGGGTGTATTCACATGAAAATCACGATTCTCCTCTTTATTTTAATCTCTACACTTGGCAAAGTTTTCAAAAGGTCAGAAATGTAGATCCCAGTTAAGATAAGTCTTCAACAGGGGAGAGACTTTAAGAAAAGACAAATAAATTCTTTTGGCATAGTTTTTAAAATTACTTTGTAAAAGACATCTTTGGCTTTCAAGTGCTATGCAAATCTAAAACATAATGAAAATCATATATTACACATCAAAAAAGAAAACAATTTAAGACATCTGAGAATATTCAAAAGCAGACGTTTTGTTGGATAGACTGTGCAGGCCATTTGTATTCACTCCAAAGAAATAACACTTTTCATATTAATCATTATCTCTTACTGGAGAATTAAGCAAGTGTGGGAATTAATTTAGTCAACCCTGACTCATTGATGAAGGAAAATCTAAAAAGACATTTAAAATTAGAAAAAAAACCAGGCAGCCTTTGTGACAATGTTGGGCAAAGTTTTCTAATCATAGCCTCAAATCAAATCGGATTCCCTAATTAAATCGCCTCAGAACACAAAGCCAGCCGCATCTTTTGGAGCAAGGTGACTACAGGTGCGGCTCACATCGGTCTATGGATATTTGACCACTTGGAGTTAGTGGAACACACTGTAAAGACAAAACTGACATTATCATCTTATAAACTTGTAACTGATAATGTGTTAGCAAACAGATGCAGACAAACACTGACTGACCACCACCAGGAAAGAAACCACTACCTGGTGGTTAAACTAAACTATCAGGCTCATAATGTGCTAAGCAACATGGAGAGATGGGGAAAGCTAGAAAAAAAATACTGCTAGAAATATTAATGAGTTCAGCCAGAGCCAGCACACACACAGTGCTGTGCTCTCGTATTCTAAGAAGGGGAGCCCGGGCATATGTCATATAATATGGCAGTCAAAAATAAATCAACCCACGCAATGCTTTAACAAAGCCCATTACATCATCCACCATGACGAATGCTTTGGGTTAACTAGTTTCCTGTGGGAGATGACTTCGTCCTCTGTCATGCCATGCCAGCAACACCAAGGGATCACTGAATCCCATAAGCCCCATCCCTTCCTCATACCCTGCCTCTGATTCCTGCAGTGCCTGCCTCCTCTCCTTCCTTTACTCACTGTACAGTCAGTGACGGTGCCAGCATCTGTTTGAAATGATTCAGTGATGAAAAAGGGGGATGGAATGATGAAGGTGTTTGTGACAAAGTGACATACCGTGCTTATATCAGCATATACTGTAGACAATGAATTATCTTAGATTTTGGGAATTATTTTTCATACTGCTTGTACAAATGAATCTGCAGCTCTATCAGATGTTTTACCGACTTTCAGCCACTTGGTTTGGTTTTACAGTCGGCAGCTTGCTGCTTTGGTCTGTTTACATTTACATGAATCAGTTGCTGGGTGTGTAATTACATCTTGGGCAGTTAATAAAATAACATTGTGTTCACATTTGTTCAGCTATTCTTAAGTGACAAAAATAAATTATTTTGATTATGATTCTACAGGTGCATCTCAACACCTCCTTTGATTTTCATGGGCTGTAAACCTGAACTTCAAGGATAAATACGACTTATTTTAACATGGGTCACATAAATCACCCACGTCTGAGCATGCCAACAGTGCTACAGTGAATTGGCAAGAATCATGATCAGCAAAATAATAATGTAATGTAAATAAGTTATGTGTTGCAAATACACTAACCAGGTCAAATAGACACAGTGAGGCAATAGAATGCTTTTCAGAAAAAAAAAGTTCAATATGCTGTGATAGTCATTACCTGGAAGTTACAGATTATGACACTACACTGAACACTGTATATTGTAAATGCCTAAATGGGAATTGAACGCAAAACCTTCTCTTTTTGTCTTTTTCTGACATAATTTATGACATATAAAACTAGTAAAATGGATTCCCTGCTACTCATCAATATTTCAGATTAATACCCACTAAGGTTCATTCACAGTTTAAGCTTACAGCCAGTGCATTGCACTGGAACAGAGATCACAGCACTAACTCTGCCAAGGTTAGAGGGTTGATTACTAAGGAGTTTGAGAATTCCGCATCATTATTAATGAACCTGATTTTCATTAATGAAAATCTCACAAACACACACAAACACACTACACAACAAACGCTCTGAATGATTAAATCACATCAAGCTCCAGTGAGGACAAGTGTTCTCCGTCTTCCCCTCTTCCCTTCTCTCACTTCCTCTATCCCTATGAACCTCTAGCAGCTAAGGCCTCCTGTCAGGTCTGTATTGTTGACCTGCAGCTGCTGAGTGAACCCCCATCACCCATCCAACAGCACCAACCCGCACGCCTGCAGCACTTTCAAAGAGCTAAGCTAAAATGGAAGAAGAGGCTGTCTACAGGAACAGCTCAATTGCTGGGCCTCTGATTTCCACACAGGCATAGAGGAGATGCACATTTAGGCTGCACAGATCGATCCACATCATTTCATGCCATGGTGCTGCCTGCAGGCTACCATGATGCTCTGTGGTAGTACTGCTTCAGATGACTTCACTGAACTTGCCGAAGAGCAGAGGTAATACAAGCCTAACACCTCGACACAAATAGAGGCTCACACAGCAGGAGCCCAGCCAGGGCCTGTCTAAATTGTAGTTTGCAACCAGGGAACTAGCAGAATAAGAGGATTACTGTTTCTCTCACAAATATGATGGTTACAGGTTTGTGCAACCATGTTTGTGCAACAATTTATTGAAGTGTGAATGTATTGTATTGAAGTGATGGGTAGGTTTCTTATAGTCTCGTATGATGTGCCTGCAAGGCTTTTATTAACTTTGTGTGTATGTAGCATGTACATTAGTGTAGTACATCTAGTTCCATGGCTGAAGGAGCCTCATACACACTACAGCACTTCTCTCTACGCTGCAAAGCTCTGCAGCAGCCAGAATTGATTTCATCACAAACAACATTGGGTGGCACAAAGACCCTCATTTGCAGTGCTTCTCCATGGTACACAGAGCTCTGCATCTGAGAAATCTACACTTCAAATGGAGGGAGAGACGGAAAGAGGGAAAACATGGTTTATTAATGAACCAGCATCCAAAACACTTAAGAGAGGTTCCCAATTAAGCTGTCACAAACTCAAAGCAAGTCACTTTCAATCACCAAAATTCCTCATCAAGGGATGGGTATACAGTTATTTTGCATGCTTTAGTCATTCCTCTCATAGTCGTAAAAGAATATTCCGCTGTAGGGGGCAGGAAAGATAGCTTGCATCCACCAGCACGCAGTCCCAGCTGGGCAAAGTTCCTGGCTTTCACCCTCCACAGAAGACCACTGCAGTGCAAGCCCTGCACATCAAAAACCTTCCCACACATAAAGCTTGGCATTGATGAATACTCTGGCATCTCCTCCACCACATTCATGTTCTGACAGTGTCCCTTTATATTTGCTGCCAGCTCTTAAGTAGGGGAGAAAAACATTTTCCTGTCTTTATTTGACAACCTCTTCATGAGGCCATCTCACATGACCTCCACATAAATTAGCTGTCACATTGCTTCTTGGCCAGAGCAACAAAGATGGGAATGGACATAAACATTGCGTCTTTCTCTATATATTTCTCTCTATATACTGTATTCATGAGTTCAAATATTACTGGTTTCTCCATTTATGAAACTATAGGTGGTTTTTGTTTAAAATGTTTTGGGCAGTTGTGCAAGCCAAAATTAAATCATTAATATTAGACACTTTAATTTTGTTCTACCCTGGCTTTGGTCCTCAGCCTGCCTGCTTTTCTATAACTTAAATAAGTCATTCAAACTTTTTGGAAAGCTACTTACTCACTATTTTGACAAGAGTTTAGTGGGATCTACTGTATAGAAGATTGATACTTACTGCCAAAAGACAGTTAGCTTGGCTAAGGTTAAACACCAGCCAGCTAGCCTGGTTGTGTTATAATAATAAAGTGAACAGTCACCTTCTTGACTCATGCCACCAAAAACACCAAAGGTGGTCAGACCTGTACCCAGTCAAGAAAAAAATACAACACTTTTTATGCTTTGTTTTTAACAGATTAAACAAATACAATCAGGCCTTAGTGAGCTTTCCAATTTAGTTTTTTTGTGTGTTAGAATATGAAAGTGCTATCAATCATCTTACCTAACTCTCACAAGACAGCAAATAAACATATCTACAAGTATTCCTTTAAGTTAGTGTTTCTTGTATTTTCCACAATGCAGTAATCCTCAGAAAATGACAGGAATTCAGAAGAATCTCAGTTGCAGTGAACAACTAACATTTAGATGCCAATTCCTGTCAAAACAATTTTCTTTATTTAACTGCCATCTTTGTAGCTCATTATATCCTAAGTAAGACATTACCCACTACCCATTTAGAAAAGACATTCTGTAAGATTGATCTCATTACTCCTTTAAAGCTGTAATTACTTGAAGGATTTGTGCTATAATTTTTCAGTTAAATCCCCCAAACTGATTAACACATTCTCGCTTACCTTCCAAACCTCAATTACACCTCCTGTGAATGCCCAGGAAAACTAAATAGTTTAGCTCAGCACAGCAGGAGCACAAACATCAATGCAGTAAGAGGAAAGAAAATCAGTATCTAAATCTCTAATGAGGTTTGCACATATCTGCATACATTTTTTCTCTCTCTAGAATAAAACTGTTGCTGACTGCTTCTCTGTGTCTTCCCAAGTGCAGGTTTCTGAATCCCATGTTGTCAGTGGACTGCACAATGTATGTTTTGCAAATGACAAACCCATTAATATTCATCACTAAAGCTCAATGAAATTTAACTGGAGAAAGTTAGGTGGTTTTCCGTTTTCCAATCAGATTTTAGTTTAAATTCTATGTTGATACCACTCCTGTTTCCATTATACACATACAACCAGGAGCTTAGCATATCACACAGACTGGGAAACAAGCAGAAACTTGAAAAATGTGCTAGCAAAGCAGACCTTTGGTCCCCCTCCTTCATTCTTTATGTTAAAATTTTCTGCTGTTAGTAGTGTCATATTGACAATCTTCTCTTACTGGGACAAAAATAGCAAATAAGTATATTTCCTAAATTGTTGAATATCAACTGACCATTACAAAGAATGGGCAACAACACACACCACAAAAGCACTATCGATATCCTGTATATCATACTACAGCAACTGAATTCATCATCGTATCCTCCATAGTATTAACATCCAAACACTGTAGAGCAGTGGTTCTCCAACAGTTTACGCTGGGTACCACCTCAAAAAATATTTGGCTTTCCAAGTACCACCATTATGACCAGAGGTGGGTAGTAACGAGTTACATTTACTCAAGTAACTTTTTGAAAAAAAAGGTACTTCTAGGAGGAGTTTTACTGCACCATATGTTTTTCTTTTACTTGAGTAGTTTTGTGAAGAAGAAACGCTTCTTACTCCGCTACTTTTGACAACACTCAACTCGTTACTTTTTTTTTTTTTTTACCATTTATTCTACACATTAGTTTCATCAGTCAGACGTAGCAATCACATGACTCCATTTCACCACCGGTAATAAGGTCGCTAAATTGATTGAAGTTGGTTCCTGCTGACATGCAGAAGGCAAACAGTTGTACAGCTGTGCACACTTCACCCGTTAGATCGCCTGTTAGCTCACTCTGGATTCAGAAATAGGTGATTTACCATTACATCTTGACCAACCAACAGACTTCAGCGACGTCTGTGAATAAGACTGTTTCTGTCCATGTGACTGTGCGTAAAAACAGCCTTAGAGATCAAGCGGGTGAAGTGTGCACACCCAGCTGTCTGCCTCCTGATTGTCAGCGTATGTGTTTTGTCTACTTATGTGTTTGAATTAAATGTCCCCAACAAAACTGGACATGGTTCTAAATTATGACGGACATTCAGATACCAGATTTCTGCTACAACATCATGTGAATGGAAACACTGTGTAGTTTAAACTAACACTTGTAATTCGGGATGCGCTGTTGTGACTCTAATGCTGTTAATAATGTTTATGGAGATGTAAAGTGTATAAAAGTCTGACGGTCAGATGTTGTCCAGTGAGCGGAAACAGTTCACTCGTAAACTATGATGATTCTGTGGCTTTATTTGAGCTGCCAGAGAGGAACACACTGGGCTTCAAAGCGGCTGTATGAAACATTTAGTAATCCGTGCTCTCTATTTATTAACCAACAGACTTCAGCGACTAGATTTCAGCGATGTCTGTAAGGATGTTTCTGTCCGTGTGACCGTGCGTAAAAACAGCCTGAGAGATCGAGATGCGGTGTTGTGACTCTAATGCTGTTAGTAATGTTTATGGAGATGTAAAGTGTATAAAAGTCTGACATTGTGCAGTGAGCGGAGACAGTTCACCTGTAAATTATAGTAGTATGTCTTTAATGTTATTTAATTTTCGTAAAAAATTCTCAGGTGTTCCTGCGTACCACTAGAGGGAGCCTGTGTACCACAAGTGGTACACCACCATAGTTTGAGAACCACTGCTGTAGTGGATAAACATGACAAAGCAACATGAGGTGTAATTAGTGTAGTGCAGCAAGGACAGGTGGCCTGACATTTGACCTCAACTCTGAGAGCACTAAAATGCCAGATGGCCAGACTGTTCTGCTAGACTGCCCTTAACATGGACATTTTCCTAAGTTTACTTGTTCCACTTAAAATCTTCATTTGGAGCTTTTTTGGAATAAAAATGTCCTTTTTAGTGGAACAGACATCTAGTCATAATCTCCAGAGGCCTGAGCCTTCACTCAGTAGAAAGTTCAAGAGGACAAGGTTTTCCCACACTGCATCTCTCTACAGGCCCTCTATCCTTCCCATGATTCTCTTTTTGCTGCTTATCTGGATCCAATGAGGGCAGTGTAAAAAAGCAGAGATGCAATCCTTAGGTCATCAAAATGGACACTTCCTATGAAAGTGATAGGTTTGGCAAAATCCAGCATTAACCAAGTATGTACTTGACTAATAGGTGAGGGTATTTGAATCACTGTTATATGTAGGCTTAGCAACTCTCCAATCCGATGTTTGACAAATTGTGGGGCAAAGCAAAGACATTGAGATGCAGATCCAGCAGAGAAATGTTTAAGTTTTCTACTTTCTTATCAAATTCTCCCGACCTTTGTCTGTGAAGCAATTTAAGCTTTACTAGAATAAATTACACTACTGTGTTTTCCTCTCCTTGAACCATTTAATATGTCAACTTCATTTCACACTTTGAATTTGCAGTTCTAACGCCAGACAAGAACAGAGCCACAAATTATCAACACGAAAAGATTATTAGTCACCGAGATATCATTTGATCAAAGCAAGACCAGGTGTACCAGGTTCCACAAAGGGACATTGGTAGGGCTGGGCAATTAATTGATCTCAATACCCAAGGCAAAATAGGAAGGCAAAATGTCTCAGCCTGCTCCTCAATTTCTGCAAGTCTGCTCTCAATTATTCTGCAGTGGAGCTTGGACATGGGTTTTTGGATGTTTAGCCTCCACCGACAAAATGGCCTATTGTCTGGCATCGCTCTTCGACAAGGTAATCTACACTATCAGGTCCAGAGAGATTAGCAATGAAAAGTATATTTCCGAATCGCTGCCAGCTGGTCTGATCTGTCCGTCCTCCTCTTCTGTGGGTGTTGGTTTCTTTTTTGTCTCCAAGAAAATGGCAGAGAATCTCAGAGATATGATCAACAAGTTTGTTTTCGTCTATTCAGCTTACATCCTGATCTTCTAATGTTCCCTGTAGGAGCACATTATTTGCATTATATCTATTGGTTTTCTGTTTTTAAATTCATTCTCCTTATTCCAGATTATGATATTGATTTGTAGGAATGCATTATTAGCTCAAATAATTTAAACTAAAATCTAAATCATGTACTGTATATATACACTGTATATTGTAGGCTTCAGACTCTCCAGTCTTAATGATGAGATTATTCATATTATAAATTTACAGGTGTTAAAAATTAACAGCCTGTCTCTAGTGTCTAAAGAAAGTTGTTCATGACTCTGAAAATGTTTTAATGTTATGAGTGTACTTGTGATACCAGCTCAGATGAGTGTGTTCAGCTGCAGCGTCCAATCACCGGATTTCCAATAAAGGGGATGTCTGTCCAGTAAAAGACTTTCGCGAAAGATCGTCTTGTGTGTCCTCGCTCATCTCGTGTCAAACATAGTTCCTGGCTCCTCAGAGCGAAATATGAGGCTCTAGGACGTCCTTCAAGATGTAGGACTAGAAGGATAATGGCAACAGCGTTTTAAAACTGGTTGAACCTTTGGTTCCTTTGGCAGCAAAAACCTCAAGCAAGTACTTCCTGTAGCTGCGGATTAGACCTTCACAATGACCGGGAAGAATTTCAGACCATTCGTCCTTACAGAACTGCTTCTACTCAGCTGTATTTAGGACGTCTGGTGTGCTCACTTTAGTAGCCACAGGGCCAAATGCTTTATAGAGAATATGTCTAACTGTGGACAGATGAATATCTAAACAGTTTGATTTGAGATTATTCTGCAACCTTTTACACCTTTCAACTACATGCAAATCCACATGTTCACAGGCCTTCTGAGATCTCTTTTTTGCAAGGCATGACTCACATCAGCTGGTGCTGCTTGTGAATAGCACTGACACCATGATACTTTTTCCCACCATCACTCTGTATGTTTAATAGGTGCTTTCAATAAAGAAATGAAAGATCAACCGTTTGTGTTTTAGCAGCTTAGAAATATTGTGTTTGTTGATATTTGTGACTTTGGTAAATACCAGGTCCCGTTTTATGACCAATTTAAGCAGAAAACCAGGAAATTCCCAACACTGACATTACTTTTTCTTGCTATAAGGTAACTTGATACGAAGGGGGTCTGATCCAGAATAAATCTACACTCTAGTACAAAAGTACAGAATAGAGCAACAACTGTAGTAATAAAAATAATGAAACATAATTAGGAAGGTGAGATACAGTAGAAAACACCAAATTGACAGTGCCTTAAGCTCTCCAATCAGGCAAATCAGTCAGCAATTGTCTCATTCATCTGAGTTTGCCAGAAGCAACAGTGGCCAAAGTCTGACCGCAGCAGAAACAAAAGACCTGCGGCATATATCCATTCATACACAATGCAATACAACCACAGATTCTGCAGTAGTTGGGGATTCGGTGCCTTGCCTATGAACACCTCGCCAAGAGCAAAGTCAAAACAAAGACCATTACTTTTTTTTGCAACTGTAAATGTAGGAGCGACAAGAAGCTCACTGCCTTCTTTGAAAAAAATAAAAATTATGATTTTAAAATAGCTTCCGTTTCAGTAAAAGGCTGTTATTCCATAACTCTACATTTATTTTAGTACAAAAAGTGCTAATTTTTAAACTAAATCTGAAGCTGCATAAAAATACACATAGTGCTGATTTCTGCAGAATAGTTCTGAGGTTATGAAGGTTTTGTGTAATGATGAATTTTACAAAACCACCACTAATAAAACTTAATTCAGTTTACTATGTTGCTTTTCCATAAACACATTGAACCAAACCAATAATAATGTGTTGAAACACTGAGTTTTGTGTTAGAATTTTGGTTGTTATGCTTGTGAATTATGCTACTTTCTATGGCATCAGGTTTCACACCTAACAAACCGAATCATTTTTTTGTAGTGCAATGAATGAATTCAATTAATTTCATTTTAATATGTCAAGTAGTTTTCTGGTAACTGACAAACACAAATGGGATTGATTCCCTAGCAGAAACAGTCAATTATTGAGAAAACAGGGTCTTTGTATCTGCTCAAGTTTTTTGAGCAGATAGGATGACAACATTTCCCTACTTGCAACACTTTCCAACTGCTCAAGTCAGGAAGGGAAATGTAGCTTTTCCCTGTTCAGCTGTATATCAAGCTTCAGTTCGTCGCCTGGTCTCGTCCATGCTACGTGTTCACGCTGCTCAGGACAGCTACAGTGATTAAGCAGCTCTTATCCCTGGACATAATCAAGGCAGTCCAGAATGTAGATGGCAGGGTTAATCCTCCTGTGGCACACAGACCTAACCCTGGGAGTGGAGCAGGGAAGAAAGGTGGGAGGCAGGGTGGGGGTTAGTATAGGCAGAACAGAATATAGCTAGATAAAGAGATGAGCAGACAGACACAGGTCTGTTTGGTCACTGTCTGAAGTGGCAGCCAACAGATAAACATCACATTACCATACATTAAGGCAGAATATTCAGCACAGGCGCGCACGCACACACACACACACACTCGATTTCAATCCACAGAGGAAGGTGGAGAAGGCAAGAGACAGGTTTCGGGAACATTCAGAAGAGGAATTCAATCAGCACTCCATGTTAATGCATGACAAAGGGAGGGCATAAGAAAGAGAAGTGGATTATGAGCGAGTCAGCATGTTATAAAGCACAGGCCAGCTGATACTCTAATAACAATGCCACCCGCGGTCCTAAAAACTGGGTAGTGAGATGATGCCAGGAAAATCTGATTTAAAACCAATTCTGACACAAGCGTCGGTGTGTGCCAGACAGCAGAGAACGGCCTGTGCTGACCCTGGCATTTAAGGACACAACACAGCATCAGATTGAAATTGAAAAAATGAAACCTACAGAGAATATGACTCATAATAATGTCAAACGGTTGTAGACTGAAAATATCTGTGTTGATAGAAACACAGCTGTGATGAAACTAAAAAAAATCTCATTACACTCAGCTACACCTGACAAATGGATTAACTGTAACATAATCTTTAAGAGAAGGAAAATACAATTGGCTGTATCACATAACATTGCACAGTACAACTCAAATACTGGACAAAATCTAGCCTGAAACGCCAATGTCAGTATTATACAATGAATCTCCCAGCTATACCAATCTCACTCAGCAGGGAAATAAATATTTGAGCTTCCAGTTCAAATAAAAAAACTAAACAAAAAAACAGTACAGTCATGAAAAAGAAGAACGAACAAAAAGATCAGAGCACTAAGGTATATGCTGTTTCCACTAAGTCATCAAAAAAGGAAATATTTTTTATAACTGACTAAGAATATAAACATGTTGTGCACACATCCCCTAAAAATTGTCTGCTAAAACAAAGCCACAATGCTTACCTGTTACAAAACAAGGCAATCAATACAATGCTAGCACAATTCTGTAGTCACTGTGTGTTGGCTCAGCCCAGACAAAGACATGAGTGATAGCCTTCGCAGGATGGGCGATGTAGAACAGGTGCCAAAACAACACAGCAGTGCCAGGATGGGTGGCTGAGGGACTGGGGAGTGGGAAGGCCGGAGAGGTTGGAGGTGCATGTTAATCACTTCAGGAGCAGGAGGCAGAGCACTGCAGGTGTCTGTCCGACAAAGGACCATTCAGTCTAGGTCCGGATTGGCTTTACCCTGACCAGTACCCTTTACTTTATCAGTCAGCTCACAACAGACACAAAACACAGCTCATGCAAGATCTGTTAAAGCAGAACTCTGAACCACAGGAAATACATTGAACTATGTCCGTAAACCACTTTCAATAATTCATGTGCACTTTGATAGCAGTAGTTGTTTTTATTTTTGCCACACTTTGAACACAACTGTGACTTTATACATTAAGCACCTTAAGAGTGTGATAGGATTTCTGCTCTAATTGACCTGGCATAACATCATGTCTATATAATACTGCTGCTGCTCAATAATTCCCATGCACACACAGTAATGAAATGCTACACTTAACATAAAACCACAATGAGGTAGGTATAAGGCCAATATGATTAGCATAACACTGGTTCTCAATGTATGTATTATATTTACTTTGATATGCAAAGAGTAATTCCAATAGGCAATTTCTCGTCTCACGTCATTAATGCTGAAATTGTAGAAAGGTTGCAATTGAAAACTTACAAAGGTCTAATGGAATTTAAACTATTGAGTCATTTTAAGTTTAGCCATTGTATGCTATATTCATTAGGCCTTGTAGGTTAAAGGCCCCGCACATCTATGGTCCACCCAGGTGTTTTCACTCAACACTTTTCTGAATTATTATGTGGGCATGTTCACACTATGATTGACATCGCTATCCCCATCTGATTTTGTTGTGAATGTTAAGGTTCTTTATCATTATTATTGGTTCATTTTTGGCAA
This sequence comes from Sandelia bainsii, assembly GCA_032362345.1. NCBI lineage: Eukaryota > Metazoa > Chordata > Actinopteri > Anabantiformes > Anabantidae > Sandelia > Sandelia bainsii. The sequence continues at coordinate 4,851,778 of JAUMHL010000030.1, forward strand.
TTTTGTGTGAGAATAGCTCCATCCAACTCCATGCATACCTGCCCATCCACATTAACTATAAATACTGTAAACAGCCCCTTTTGCATCAGACACTGTGATAGCATGGCTGAAATTACAAATACTAATAAGGGCTACACACATTTGACCTTTAACAGAGGCACTGCTAATGGAATTAATTCAACAATGCTTTTCCTGCTATGATGGGTCAAATTCTCTCGTAAGAGAAGTCAGTAATTAAATGCTGAAATAAGGCTGACTGTTTCTTTGTCATATGCCTGCTGATGGTTTTAAAGTTAAACCAAAAGCTTGAGACAAAACTGCCACCATGGCTCTTCCCTTTTAGTCATCTGTATTGAATTTAGTCTCCTGGATTATTACATTTTGAAACTCAATTGTTTATTGAGGAAAAGTATCCCATCCATTTTTTAAATAAGGTTAAATAAAAACCCAGAAACAAACTATGCATCTAATCTAAAGTGTGATTAATATGAACATGCTCCTAACATTAAGACAAAAAAACTGCTGCCATTTCCCTTGCTGATTGTGTTGGAGAACATCAAAGTGTGATTAAAAAGACAACCAAGGCCAAATAACAAATCGGAAAAACAGAAGAAACCATCAAAACAGCTGGAACAATACTTAACTAATCGTGCTGAATTCTGATCTCTCTATATCAGCCAGTCCTGGTTTTCAGAGACAATATAATGGAGATCTGCCATGACCATAAGTACAGTAGAAAAAAACAGTTTTAAAAAAGCAGCAAGAAAAACGTTTTGTATTGCGTCATATAATCCACCCTGAGGAGACTAAAGCAATGCGAGGACTGCACATAGCCTGGAAATCCCTTAAAGTTTTTGCCTTAAATATCCTACCGCAACACGCTGCAACTGTCATTGCAGTGTGTTGCAAAAGCAATTAATGCACGCAGAGTCTTTTTCTCTTGTTTACTACTTTTTCCATGCCGTGCCATGAAGACTTCTAATGTAAATAATAATACAAAAAACATTGGCCACTGGCTGTTTTGTCACAGAAATTTTGATGGACATCAGACAATAAATTAGAGCAAGAGAGCACGAGCTGCTCTTGACATTAAAGCTCACCTTTGGTCTTGTCAGGCCCATTAGAAAAATTAAATTTTAACCTTCAAGATATTCAACTGGTTATAAAAGAATTTAAAAAATTCTTTCAAATCAGGGTCAAATCTAATGATGGTTTTCTCTCCTTCAGTCAGTTAGTCATTAGGTATTTAGACTCCCAAAATCCCAGAGAATAAAAACATACTGTATAGTTAGGTGCTTGCCACAATGTGTAGCTATGTTTTGTTGGTTATTAATTAGTTTGTTAAATGATGATTATGGCAGTGCATTCTAACAACTGTGCTTATTTGCCTCAGGAAAAACTGAATTTATAATAGAAGACACAACAAAGTTGTTATATTTTGTCAGCATACACAAAAGGATGCAATAACTTAAGCAGGAAACACAGGATTTTTTACATTAGCATTCGTGTGAAGTCTCTCTGTTTACCCCCAGTTACCAAGCATTTTTCAGTTTTCAACACAGTCACAGGTGCTGTAGAGATTCTCGTCTTGTCCAGAGACTGCACTGTGTTTGAGTTGCAAATATTTTATGTGTTCCACATGAGCTACTTCCTGATTGCCAATGAGCCTAAATACATTCTGAGAAAGTGAGGATGCTCTGACATAGAATCGGCCAAGGATAACTTTGAAAATATACCTAGTAGGAACATGGTTCACCTGCTGGTATAGTCTTTCACGAGAGTTAGATTCTGTAGCAGTGACAACTGTACGACATTATTCTATAATGAGTGAATTTGAAATATGCTGGTCCATGCTGACACTTGGAGCAATGCAGCGTGTACTGCATTATGTGTAGAAATGTACACTGAACAACAATTAATCATTTTGTGAGCTTCTGACTATGATATGACGTTACACAAAGAATGTGTAGTCACTATGAAATTGTTATTCTTTTTTCTGACAAAGATCAAATAAAAGGCCTAATTCCTTATAGGTTTACCAATTTACATTATGCCTATAATGAAACTGTCCCTGACAGAACTAGCTCACCAAATCTGGAGCACTGGCCTCAGTTCTCAGTACCAACCCCCTTTTAGCTTAGCTTTTTGCTCATTGCTTTATAACACAGTCCACATGCAATTATCATATGCCACTGAATAATACTTTAAAATTGCTGGAATTAAAATTGAATTAAAAATTAATTAATTGCATTTTGTTAAATCTGCACATCATAACCCGTCTCTCAAATGTGCTGTGTCAAAATAAACTTGACTGTAACTAGTGTGAGTTCAAGAATTCAGCGCTTTTCTATGCTGCACATTTAAACTCAAGAGTATGCAAATGTAAATGGATTGCATATTATAATACCACCCGTTAATAGCATCCAACCACAAAACCACATCTTGAGGCCATTAGTGCTAGCTGGGTGTGAAAACGCTGACCAGGAACAGTCAAAGACTACCGAGAACTTCATTTGAAGCTTCTTTAGTGGCCTGAGTTCAGGCCGACGGTTTGAAGCGTTCAGTCATCCTGGCGGATACACACATGGGAGGTGAACACGGCGGCACTACAACACCAACATCAATCCGGCGACTGACAGCCGCCCCTTCTCCAAATAAGGCAATTAGAGGCGAGAGACCGGAAAACTCTCCATGGTAACTCAGTCACAAACAGGAGGGGCAAAACAATGGACTAGTAAGGATGAGATGATTGACAGCTCGGTGCGGCTCGCGCTCGGCTGCGTCCATTAGCGATAAAATCTTCCACAACATTACATTTTATCAACGCATTTGGTGCAGTGAAGCGGCATGTAATCAATTTCTTTCTGTCGTAGCACGGTATAAACACCTCGCTACTATGAAACAAAAGCGCTGAGAGACACATTAACACACCAGGTCCGTGTTTTCTAGTCAGTAGCCTCGTCTGAGCACCTGCTCACTGACCTGTAAAAAAAAAAAATACTCGACGGTTTATCTCCTCCTTTTCCTAGGTCACGTTACATTACTGTGCCATTATTGTTAATATATTATTGTCACACCCTCCTCCTCCTCTTGAGTTGTAATGGTACAGACTAAAACTTGGGTGTTGGAAGATAATAACAATATGGGTGTGCGTCAGAAAGCAAAGAAGTGTTGTTATTACCTCAGTTTCTCCTGTTCATCCTTGTTCTCCAAGGCGAGGACACGCTCCAGAGTGAGCAGTAGTCCGACTTTCGACTAGCTAAATAACGTTCCTCTGCTGCGGAGATACTACTGTTACTGTTACAACCTTCCTACAATCAAATTGTAGTTGCCAGGTTGCTGCTCGCGCGTCCCCTCAATCACGTGCCACACGCCAGAACCGAGTAACGTAACTGATTTCAAAGTTACACTACCTGCGCTCGCGGCGACGATCGTTAATTATTACTAATTAGTGACTGCGACGTAGCGTAGCGGCTATGAAAAGCAGAGCAGCCTTTATCCCTCTCATCCACAACACTGCTGGATACTGTCGGTCAGAGCAAGTGTCTCCGCCCCATCACCACTCGTATTGGAGGAAAACTGTGATTGATTATTTGATGTTTTATTTAGCAAATTGTTTATTGAGTAATTAACTTGCGGCGTTTTACTTACATTACATAATGATTCCGTATGCTGTGCTGCAGCCTAATTGATGGTGTTAAATTACTCTGTATTAAATGCCATACAACAAAGAATATGAGCTAGTCACCTTACGTGTCAGATCTATTTTATTTTATCTTGTTATTTATTTTATCATTTGTTCCGTCTTTTATCTCACAAGATTCGGATTCTATTGTTATAATAATTCATTGGTACAGAGGCATAGTTAAGTCAGCACAAATGGAAAGAAAATCTCTACTTTTTTCAAAGTAAAGGCTTCAAAGCCATACAAACAGTAAAACCGTATTTATTTATTGTAAATTGTCCTATATGCCGCTGTACTGTGTAATGAAGGTACTGCAATCATACAGCACTGGATCTTGTGTTTCAGTAGCAAGGTTATGTGGTTATGTCAATACATTTCTAGTGTTAGACTCATCAGAGGCAATACTGATTTGAATATTGTACTGTGGTGATAACTCCTGCACCAAGGGTAAAATAAAATATGTCCCCCAGTTTTCTTCTGGCTTCAATCAGCCAAGCCTAAGTCCCTATTTTACAATCGTTTTAATATCAATACTTTTATTTTGAACTTAACTAACGGAAATCCAATTATCTCTGTTTGTGGTTGGCTTGGTTGTTCCTCGCGCTAGTACATTGACCAATCACAGTGAAGTTCAGGGTCTTGTTTGATGTGCACTTGCTTTAAGTCTGCAGAGTGCCAGGATGGGCGGTGTCTGGAACAATGCACAGAAAGTAAGACCACATACTCGGTGTAGGGGCTTATGGTACAACTTGAGACACAAATCGAGGTCACTCTATGTGAGCACTTCCTTTTACTTGTCATCAGCGAGTGTAAAGGGACAGTGAGTAGAAACTATCCGACACTATACAGCGGTAAACAGTGCAGAAGTCAGGCATTAAATAGTTAGCCGAGCAAATACTATTTTGTAGCTGTACTATTTGTGTTGCGCATAACTAAATTTACATAGGTATGTAAAATTTTCTTGGTTTGTCTCTCCGTCATTGTTGTCTTTTTACTAAACAATGCTAACATTAGCTGGTTATTGCTTAGGTGAACACGGTATATTGAAATGAGTGTGTTGGTGGGTGTAAAACTAGCCACATTTAACTTGTTTCCTACGCACTGTCTTTAAGGTAAGGCCTGTATTGTAACTTACCAGCCATATGCTTAACATACAGTGGCTAGGCTGTTTGGCTAGCTCCTTTCTTTTTAGTATGTTACGTTATTAATAGCTTGCCACAGTAGTACTTAATTTATTAAAAACACGGCAAAGATAATGTGCCTTTTGATAACCTCATTCTGACACTCGCCATTCTGAACATTGGTCGTGTTCACACAGTACATACAGCACGTACTCTGGATGGTCTGTTTGTTTGTCCTACAGCTCAATTCCCCGTGTGCGCACTGAAATAGTACCCGTCTAGTGACGCATCTGTGTATTGATCAATGTGAACTAAAGAGACGGATCATTACCAATTTCTTTTTTCTTCCAGATATAAACTCTTGTGTGAGCACAAACAACGAGCAACAGCCGTAGCCAATGTCGCAATCTGTATGTTATTGCATCAGAACACACCCAATTCCCATGACATAATCCCATCTGACAACAGATGTCTTCATTATTATCGCTACACTCCCACAGTACTCCCATGTACCACATTTTACCAACACTCAGCACAGGTCCTTACTCGCCTGTTTTACTGTTTACTCCTCTTTGTCAGATTTGACTACGATTTGAAGGCAGATGTGGACCAAGTGAAACCCTCAGCACACTCATGTGTATCATTTTCTTCAAGTTTGACCCCCGGCCAGTATCCAAAAATGCCTACAGGTGAGCTATTAACCCTTTAAACAAATTTGATACTTTTTATGCTTAATGTAATGTTGGTCTATTGGAACGGCTGCCTCTACACACCTTACAAAAGTAAGTGCTTCACAAGAAAAGAATATAAAAATAATAGGTCAATAGACAAGGGCTATACATCCTGCCGCTATTCAAATGCCAATCTAAGCTGCAACAATCTAGTTGCATTGCATCTGGTAGATTCCAACGTGTCAGACTGGCCTTTTTTTGGAGAAATGTCTAAAACATATTTTTGGATGTGCTGTGCTGGTTTTAATATTTCTCTGAGTTTGTGTCATATAGCTTCATTGAGGTTTTCTAACAGGCAGCTAAAGAACATATGCCATAACTTCTTTTCTTTCTTTTTTTTCATAAAAATAAGGGGAAAAAACTCTCAGGTTGATAGATCAAGTCAAGTATTGACATCCCTGCTATCACTCTGACAGTGCTGCAGTGTTCCCTATTTCATCTTGTTCCAAGTTGCCAAGTGTGTCACTTAGAGCTTTGAGCAGAGGTGCAAACACACACTAAGAGCTGTATAGTAGCAAATGAGTTAAAAAGAACAGATATAGTTTTTTTTTTTTTGTAGTTTTATAATCTATTTTATATGTATATGCGTAGAGTAATTGTATATATTCCACACCAGTAATATCTGGCTAATAATGTCCACATGCACTTCAAGTTAAATTCCAACAACTTTATGTCCTCATGTCTTAGCAAAAAATTAGAGATTCATCTTTACTTTGCGTGACTATCAATAATATCACAAACAGCATACATTACTATTATTACATAAAATCAGTCACATCTTTTTCTCAGTTCTACTATTTTAAAGCGCTGACTCTTTGTGTAACCTCCATGTGTCCTACACAGTAGTAAATGTTAACTTCTTTAGTGGCTGCACAGGCCAGAGCATTACAAGAAGTGTTATTTACAGTGTGATGTGGAGTCCAGCTGATTATAATCCCCCAGAGCTCGAGAGTGAGCTCTCTACCTGGCCGTAGTCCATCTGTGTCCTTCCCTCTGGGAGTCTGACCCCGCCTAAGGAGATCACAACAGAAGTATGTTATGAGTACTGACTCAGACCTGAACCTGGGGAAAGGTGAATCTACTGTGTCCAAATGTGGTCACATCAGTGCTATATATAATCTGCTAGTTGCAGAATTATCCTGTTGTGCTGCAGTGGTGTGTAAATCAAAAGGAATGTGCAGCACACTTAGACTAAACTGGGTTGAAGGCAAGATTAAAGTTTCATTAAGTACAATTATTAAACTCCAACAGCACTAAATGACAGGAATATATCTGTGGGGGTTAAATGGGTTCCTGTTCAGCACAAATGACTCAGTGATTGCCCACATGCTGAGATTTTAGAATTTCGAAGCTCAATCAACCCAGCCACCACTATAATATGATTTTGACCTGTACAGTAATTATAGCACTTCCTTCAGGCTAGTCAGTGTGATTAAAATCTGCTCCACCAGCAGTCCTGGGAGGCTGCTATGTTCATTACACCCAAAATGATGAAAGTAATGCAATTAAACAAACAATATTTTGACAGTTTTTCACAGATCATTTGCAGTGGTAAGGATAAAACTGTTGTATCCACAGTTAATCCGTATTTTTTTTTATCCACACTGGCAGTGTGACTCTAAGAATAGCAATATTGGTGTGTCACCCAGTTGCTTCACATCTTTGGTTCAGACTAACGTACAACTTTTGGATGCCATGACATTTTGTATAGATATTGATGGTTTCCACAGGATGAACCCTACATACTTTGACTATCCACAACTTTTCATCCACTACTACAATGTCTGAAATTAATTAAAATGAGAAACAGTCTTTGTTCAGTGCTGATGAAGAGCTGTGATACCTTTCTGCTTCTCACCATCAAACCGACAGCAGCGTTAGTCACTGCTTACATGCAATCCCCCCACCCCCAGCGATGCGATAGCAGCTGCTCTTTCTTCTGTAGCATCATTAGTGTTAGCTTTGTTTTCAGGAGCAGTGGTGGCTCACAGAGTGCCAAGGGGACAGGACACCATTAGCCTAAGATGCAGTGAGCTCGACCCCTATTAGGTCATTTTAGTTTATCTGTTTGCTCTTATACGGCATCCATGCTCTCATCCTGAAAGATTAATAGCAGCTAGTTGCCAAGCTCAGGGGAAGCATACAGCTATTGCAGTGGTCAATAATTTTAATTTGTCCTGTTTCTGGCCTGTAGACTATATACAGTGCTGTGAATTAGTATTTGCCCCCTTCCTGATTTTTTTTTTGGTGTAATTTCCATATTTTTCATACTTAAATGATTCAGATCACAAAACAAATTTTAATATTACACAAAGATAGCCCAAGTAAATACAAAATGCAGTTTTTAAATGATGATTTCATTTATTAAGGGAAAAAGCTGTCCAAACCTGCCTTGCCCTGTGTGAAAAAGTAATTGCCCCCCCTTGCTAAATCATGACAGAACTGTGATTAACTACATTTTTTGAAAAGCTAAGTTCAATTTCACTTGCCACAGCCAGGCCAGATTACTGCCAGAGCTGTTGAATTAAATAATTACCTAAATACAAGCTGTCTAATAGAGTGAAGGAGGCTCAAAAAGCAACACATCATGCTGCGATCTAAAGAAAATCAAGAACATACCCTCTGAATGGCTCAAAAAAGAAAATTGTGGCCGAATTAAAACAATTCTGCAAAGAAGAGTTGGCCAAAATTCCTCCACAGCGATGTGAAAGACTCATAACCAGTTATCGTAAACACTTGATTGCAGTTGTTGCCACCAAAGGTGGCACAACCAGTTATTAGGTGTAGGGGGCAATTATGTTTTCACATAGGGCCAGGCAGGTTTGGACAGTTTCTTTTCCCTTAATAAATGAAATCGTAATTTAAAAACTGCATTTTGTTTTTACTCAGGTTATCTTTGTGTAGTATAAAAATTTGTCTGATGATTTTAATAATTTAAGTTAGACAAATTTGCAAAAAAGTAAAAAATCAGGAAGGGAGCAAGTACTTTTTTACAGCACTGTATGTCTGATACAATGCTCTGCTAATAATTTATTCTGTGTTGCCTGCTATAGCCTGCTTAGTGAGGACGTACAGTGTGATTCTAAATGTCACCTGCTAGTAAAGCCACGTAGAAACTAATGGCCAGTGTTATGGTCACAATGCAGCTTGTAGTTGTTAATGTCCATGAACATAATGGCTTTCTCACTCATTGACACCCTGAATAATTATACGGATCCAAATGTAGTGGAGAGCTCAACTGATGTGTTAAACTACAAAGCCATGTTCACTGTGAGTATTTATAAATCAGATAACACTCTTGTTCAGGATGCTCACTTTTGTTTGGAGCAGTAAATATTTGTGTTGGGGCCTTGCTTTGGCAGTAAACACAGATTTGGTATGGGATAAAACACCTGCACCTACTGGTGTGAGGCAGGCACATGCAGCTTTGTACAATGAGATCTTTACTTCTATCTAGTACAGCTTCAATTCAATTCAACTTTATTTGTATAGCACCAAATCACAACATGAGTCATCTCAAGGCACTTTACAGTTTAAGGTTTAAGACCTTACACATTACATAAATATATACAGAATAATGTAGAAAACCCAACAGTCCCACTCGAGCAAGCGCTAGGCAACAGTGGAGAGGAAAAA
>JAUMHL010000030.1:4861050-4874279 GCA_032362345.1 Sandelia bainsii
TGGACGGGGAGCAGACACAGTCTCTATGGGGTGGTGATAGTTTTGGGGGGGTGACGGCTGTAAGGAAGCTGCAGAGAGGCGTGTAAGACTGCGACTCTGCGTCGGATGTTGACCTTTTTTGTCGTTGTTTTTTTGAACCCCTTTCGTATTTATTTTTTTCCATACCACTAAAGCAGCTTTACAGTTGCAAAAATTATATATCCTCTAAACTGAATTGTTCAAACTATTCATTCTCATTTTCATACATTGCTGTGGGTTTGATATAATTTTAAGAGGTTAAAGTTGAGGTGATTGTGATTACTCCAGTTAATATCAACATGTGTGATAGTATCATTATAATAATTTTGTCCATGTCACCCACCTCTCTCTAAATTGTATAATGCACTGAATTGAATGTAACCAGTGACTGTTCAAAATGAAGAAAATGGCATTCGATGAAGTAAAACACTTGTGGTCATAGTAATTCAAAGTATCTGTAAAACATAAAAATAAAAAAGCTGCTATATTACACTGACACAACACTAGAGTCATTTGAACTTCTCTATCTCAAGTTCTTTTTCTACTGTAACTTTGATATTGGCTTGTACCTTTACCATTTTCTTTTTTATCTTCTTTCCTTTAGTGACCATCAAAAGGACATCTCCTCATAACCTTGACCTTTTGTATTTCGTCTTCATCCTCCTCAATCAATGTGTGAAATATAAGTCTCCACAGTCTTTGAAGACTCCTGAACATATCTGAGGCTGTTATTAAAAGTGTGCCCTGAAAACTGAGTCAGTGGCAAACAGTCTACCAACTCATTTATACAATGACCAGCTATCTAAATCATGGGCAAGACAAAGACCTTCTGTTAGGAGGAATGTTGGAGAAAGGATGTTTGATTACTGCACATTTAGAAATTACAGTAAAGTACAAACCTGGCAAGTGGCATTATATTTTTTGGCTTCCTTCCATTTGACAAGTGTGCATGGGTCATGGCCAGAGCATCAAATAATCTTATTTGTCAAATTTCAAGACTAATCTTTATCTTTATTCTAATCTTTAAATAAGAGCTGCAGGATGCAAATATAAACATATGTTTATTTGAAGAAGGAAAACAAAGGAGGAAGAGAGCCGTTGATGATGGATCTGCTTTGAGACCACTGATGCCCTGTAAAATGTCAATGGTTCACATAAAAAGAGTGAATGAACTAAACATCTTCAGTCTCTCTTGCTGTCTCCTCAGGTTAATTTTGGCTGCAAACAGAGATGAGCTGTACAACAGGCCGTCCAAAGCTGCAGACTTCTGGGGAAGCAATAATGAAATCCTCAGTGGTAAGTTGGTACATTTGAGACATTGTTATCCAGTATTCTCCAAATGGCAAAATAAAAAGCACTAAGTGAATAATGTCATGTCTGTCTTCGGTAACAGCAGATAATGCACACATATTATAAGTAACTTTGACCAGTTGGTTTGTTTTAAAATCACTCCGACCTTTATTTAACCAAGTTATTGTGGTTGGAACTTGGCACTTTTGTAAGAGAGACCTGATCAAAACATTAAAGCCTTGCAAGCAAAACAATACTAAATCAGGCAGAGGGTAATATGTTTAGTTAATGTACATGTATCAAGGTTTGACATTGGTTTTATTCAAGGCTAAACAGCTTTTAATAATCAAGGAAAAATCTGTCTCCTTCACCTCAGAATCAAATTCTCCTCCATGACATCACAGGACCTTCCCATCCACAGTAAACTATATTTAATTGACTGATGTTCAATAGACATTACGGTATTGCCAAACAGAGGAAATCAATCATTCTGTTTTTTTCTGCTGAAGGAGGAAACACAGAGATAGCCTTGTTGTTCATCAGTCTCCTCTACCCTCTGTAATAGAGGGGTCAGGACTCCAGTAGTGGGCCTTTAATTGATGGCTGCTTTTATGCAGTGGGACAGGAATAAATGGTTCTGCCTTATCTCCGCGGGCTGGGGGCAGGCCCCTGAAGGAGATATAGCATGACGAGACAGGAAATAAGCTGAAGTTCCCAGTGGGATCATGGTAGCTCTCTATCCACCCCCTGAGGAATACGAGCATGTGGCTCTCTTGCTCACTGTCAGTGTAATTGGACCTGTCTTTATTGATCACCAGGAAGTGTAGTAGACTAACAGGGCCCCTCCTTTTCTGTGCCAAATGAAGAAGAAGAATATGGATTGAAAACTGGTTTTACTTATGGATTGCTTTAATTTAATTACTGCCAAACCCATACACGATTCAAATCAAATGAAAAGGCATGTGACTGTAAGTGTTGTCCTTACACTGTAAACAATGCTCTAAACTTTCTGTGCTGAAATTGAAAATGTTGCAATTTAAAACTATTTTGTCAAGTATACCTGAAACCTTTGTTTTGAGTTAGGCCATAGAATAAAACAAAGAACCTGTGAAAAGAGCTAAATTCTTGTTTATTCTACAAAGATCTCGTAAAGGCCTGAACTACTTCTATTAGTAATAAGTGGATTCTAGTGAAGCGGACTGTCTTCAGTCTTATAATCAGCTATTCAAATTGGGAAAAATCTTGATTGCACTGTTTGGTATCATTGTGTGTACCACACTGAACAAGAATAGAAAGAAAAGAAGAGCGTTGTCTGAGAAGGTAAGGAAGAAAATATTTGACAAGCATGGTCAAGATAAATGTTAGGTAAAGTCTCTCCAAGCAGCTTCATGTTCCTGTGACTAGCATTACTATTTTTAAGTTTTTTTAAGTTTCATGTCCTTGGGAGAGTAGCCAAGCTCCCTGGACATGGTTGTGAGAGGAAAATTTAGCCCCCACTGATACGTTAAATGAGGGAACAAAAAGAAAGAACTTCAAAACAGATAATGGCTGTCCAGTTCCACAATACATCACTTTCTAAATGAAAGTGGGTTCCATTAAGGAAGACCTCATTTTTTAAAGTGAAACTATTGACAACATGCAAAAAAAGGAAACTTTCAAAGAACACTATCCCCTAGCCCCACTGGGAAACACAGGGGAGGCTCAATAACAATTACGTTGAATCTGTGCAGGGCACAATGAAATCCGAAGACTGTCAAGGCATCCTGAAAGAAACATACAGTCCAGTGTCACAGCACTGAAAAAGCACTTGACTATTGTGATACAAATTATTAGGTTGAGGGTCCAAGTATTTTGCCCAGGCCATTTTTATTTTCAATATTTGATCCAATATTAAAAATAAAAGCAATATGTGCGTCTATTGAATATGGAATAGAGAATAGTGAAAGTTTGTCTGTTTCATCTTATTTAAAAGAAATCTTTTAAATGACTACCAACAGTGTACAGTATATTTTACTTACAGTTAAAGTATGAAAATAGTGTTTTTATAAATATTCTCTTATTTTTATGTTGAACAGGCCTAGACCTAGAATGTGGTAAGGAAGGAGGATCATGGCTGGGGATCAGCAAACGAGGCAAGTTGGCTGCACTCACCAACTACATGGAAGGACGTCCCAACCCTGATGCACAAGGAAGAGGTGAGAGGTGACTGGAAAAAGTCACAAATATATTGACTGGTTCCCAGTAGTGTTACAGTAAATCATAGTCTCCTATACTTCAGATTGATTTAAACTGTTAAGTCTGCTCATGTAATTGCTTTTATAAGTTTGTACTGTACTTTCAATTGTCATCCACCATTTAACATCTTAAAGCACAATACTGCATCTTGTACTACACTGTCTTGTGTGCATTATTAACAACTAGGGTGGTTTATAGAGTGCATAAGGTAACAACCATTTCATCTTACTGTTATCATTCTGCAGGATTTCTAGTGTCTAACTACCTTACAGACAAGGATCTACACAGCTACGCCTACCTGAAGAAGGTGTCGACAGAAGGCCACCTGTACAACGGCTTCAACCTCATCACAGCGGAGTTCAAGTGAGTGAAAGGTTTGGTAAAATCAATCTTAGTCAAAAAATTTCTTAACATGATAATGTTCACACTGAGATTTGATTGTAAAAGTCAACATGTTTTCAGGTCACAGCAACATACTGTATATTCTCAACTTGATACATTTGACAAGTTGAAATTTATTCCAGGCAGGTACATTGTATGGCCACACAAGGCTGTCAGATGTTGAGAAAAGTTCTTTATTGCATTATGTGCGTGTCATGAAGTGACTTGCTATGGTCTACACATCAGAGACTGTGACAGATTCTTGCACACTAAAGGATTCAAACTCAGAGATTTTTTTTTTTGCTTGCTGAGAATGGGTTGTAACTCTGCTCCTCTGAGTTCTGGCCTTTTCTTATCTTGGAATGAAACCACAAAGGCAGCATCTTCATCTCTGGAGTGCTAAGCCAGCAGAACTGAAAAGAAATCTCAGACACTGAGCTGTGAAAGAACCAGCATTAAAATTCTAAAGGAACACCTGTTCACATGTCAGGTTTTCAGACAAAGGAAATCTAGACAGCATTAAAAATAATGAGCTTTTTTTTCACCTTCTCCCCCTCATCTGCTTCACCAACCTGACTTGACTGAATTTGGCAAACTCGTAAAGAGAGAGAAATCAAAGTGGGATCAGTGCACACCAAGATAGCTGTCATGGATGGAAGCCCCAGTAGACAATTGGCATGGAAATAGGTCTCAGTTTCAGCCAGAGAGAGGTTGGAGGTTCAGCTGCAATACACACACCCCTACCAGGCTGTATTGCTGCCAGGGGAGAAAAAGAAATCAGGTTTTCCACTGTGGAGTATTGTGTCATGATCTGTGTATCCCAGTAACATGGCCTCAAGCAGGATCTCCTCTTAAATGGGATTTTCTTGTGCCTGTACATTCCTTCATCCACATTTTTAGCATCGCTTTTAGGTTAGAGTGATACACTGGCTTTCTGCTGTGTTAGCATCAGACTATCATGAAAACTACAGCATGTAATCTGATGATTGCTGATTACATCTTGTATAATGGGTATTGTTATGACCCCAGTCGTGCTGTAGCATACTGATGTCATGTGTCCTTCACTTTAGACAGAGGTGGACCTTCTTGTTTCCTTTAAAAAGGTTTTGGCCTTAAGAATAACCACACTTTGTTTTCATTTTTTAATTTTACAAGGAGAAGTCTTTTACAGTGAAGACAAAAGAGTGATTTTAGGTGAAGGCTAACACATATATAATAAGTTTGGCTGGATTTAAAATTTCCCCAAATCCAATAAAGACCAGGACAAAGCTGCTAACATCTTACACACAGATATTGGACTTGGACATAACACTGGGTAAGATGTTAGCAAGATGTTAGATGTTGCTACGGGTAGTAATGTTAAGTTAGTAAACTAGCATTGCTAACATTTGCCACGTACTTTACAATAAGGAAACTTAGAGCCTAATCCAAACCTATGATGGCTCAGGAGTTTGTTTGCTTTTTTATTTTTAAACGGCCCAGTGGGATTCCTGCCATTCCAAAGTAAAAGACATCGTGTTTATGTTGTGATAATGCTTTATGTTATCCACTTTGACTGAGCTGTCATCTGGGGCTGAATTCAATTTAATTTTCAATTCAACTTTATTTATATAGCGCCAAATCACAACATAAGTCATTTCAAGGCACTTTACAGTGTAAGGTTTAAGACCTTACACATTATATAGATATATACAGAATATTGTAGAAAACCCAACAGTCCCACTTGAGCAGCACTAGGCAACAGTGGAGAGGAAAAACTCCCTTTAACGGAAGAAACCTCCAGCAGAACCAGTTCTACATGCGAGTGGTTTAGTGAGTAGCAGTTTCTAGAACATCACACTGAGCCATCAGACAGTGGAGCTAATGCCATATATATTTAAATTCTGATCGGATATTCTGTGCATGATGCTCTCCAGACCCCATATCTACCACTTTATCTGACTGTCCTATTGCTCCGTTTTTTTTTTTATCCCACTTTATGTTGCTCTCGCTTTAAAGTCAATGCCCAGAGATGATCCATTTTAATGAATATCTCCTCTGATGTTTGCCTGCAAAAAGAAGTGCCTTCTTTAATGCACTTTCAGTCAAGCAGAGTGTGTCTGTTTTTATAAAAACAACTTTAAGAAAGTGGTTGAATCTTATAGCCTCAAACCATGTGTTGTAATTTTTGGCCGAAACTTGTTGGAGCTGAAAAAGCAAAACAGCGATGTAGCAGATACACACATTCCAAAGTATCAGGGGTGGATGAACTCTTAACCTTGTAAAGAGGAACTATTATGAGTATTTGCTTTACAGTCACTATCTGCAAAACACATTCACACTGAGCATAATAAAACATGACTTCTTACTGCAGAGAATTAACAGTAGACAACAAATGGCTCAGATATAGCCTGCATTTTTCAATGAGTGAATCCAGATGTTCAAACATTGCCACAAAAATCAAAATAATGTTGATGTTGGCTTTCTAGTTGTTAGCATGGGGTCATATTTTTACTAGAGTGGAGGTCTGAATACAACTACATTTATTCTGCAGTGAAAGTCTGTCTGATCTCACAAATGGTAACTTTGCAAGGATATGTGTCTTGGTGTTACATGACAGTTTACAGACATGCCTGGCACTAAACATTACCATGCTCACCGTAATTTCACAATGGCCCACTCAGTTTTAGTTCCTGCAATAGTTCAGCCAGGAACAAACATGGAACCATGCATCCACATCACTAGGATGACAATCAATAATTAAAAACAGACAATTCAAGTCTGTGTTTTTCTATCCCATGGCTGTAATTTCTGCATGTGTGGGTGTCCATGCTAAGATGTGTGTGACCTCAAGCAGGAGTAGATGCCCATCTACGTTCTCAGCTAATAATGTTTAAAACTCATCCAACTATCTCCAGGCAACTACACCACAGCTGGTGATGTGTAGAGCGCTCCGCAGCCTCAGTATAGAGGACTGTTCATTAGAACGTCTCCCCACCAGCATACTGATTACCTCTCTGTCTGAGATCTGAAAAAGCCTGTTTTTGACTCTTCCCTCCTCGTTCTCTCACTATCCAGTGGCCTTGACCTCCTGCTGTTCCCTCATTTCAGCCCAAATCAACCCGCCACACACCAGAAATAGAGCTATCTCTCTGCAAATCCTCCACTTGCTACCACTACAGTCAATTTGATGCATATCAAAGGAAAAGTATATACTACACGGACACCAGGCCTTTCAGGTATTGTTGAGCTCAGGTCACAGTACAAAGATCAAAATTGTATTTCAATACATTGTGCGAAGCAATACAAGTGACATGTCAAAGCTTTACAAATTCTAATGTTTCCTTCAGGTTAGAGGTTCATCTGGTTCCCATTGTGCATCTACTGTGTACATACATGTATAAAGACTGACTGCTATCACCCAAGTCTGAATTGGCCAATGCTGCTGTGTTCATAGGAACCCAGAAAAATTTGTTTGTTCAGACTGTTAATGGGAATTTGGTTAACAGTTGGAAACAATATTTCCAATTTTGATTTGTTATTCTTAGAGAAGTAGTGTTAGTCTGCCGCTTTAAGGATTTTGCCTCAGCTGCTTGGATACGTATTGTTCTGGTTTTAGAAACTGTCTGTCCCATGAAATTTACACAAGACCACGGAGGTCTTGTGCAAATGGAAAAGAATGACTTTAGTACTGGGGCCAACTGTGAACAAGCATGTTTATCTGTAATCATCTGTAGGGAATTAATGTGATAGATGTGTGTGAGAGGTTTGCTCGTGTCGCCTTATTAATCACTTAGTGTCTTTGTAGGTCACTTATGTTATGCATATGTTATATTTTCTTGATTAAATGACTAATTGTTGGGTATATAAAACATCAGAAATTAATCATGATCTCAGATATTCTCAGTTTAAATAATCAACATACTTGTCAGTTAATATTCTTTTGATCAGCTAATCAATGTGTAATTGACTCTGAACATCACACATCAAAAAAATTGTCTTGCTTATATGACAAACATTTTCTTCTTGTGGTCATATGGGTCGTAGACCAGAAACACATTTCATTTGCCTGATTTCCTGTTTGGCTTTTAAAACTCACCAATACATTTTGTTCCAGAGAAACAAGCCCAGCAGTATATTCTGCTCCATGTTGCCAGCTCTTGACTGGGAAACTTTCCAAGTTGGATGTTGAAGCAGTGTTGCAGCACATTTCAGATTGACTGATGCCACTGCTATGGCTGTCATAAAGTTGACATCAAAAAATTCATTTCCCTGCCGGTTCAAAGAATTTGGTCATAATTTATTATTCAACCTCCTGTAGCAAAGCTGTCAGTCATGCCCTTGATGGTAGACTGATTTTCAGTCTACCATCAAAGACCAAAGTCCCTTTAACTGAGGGCTTTGTGAAAAGACCTATCATCGTAACTAAATAGTTTTGTGGTAGTCAAAGGTGTTTGCAGCACTAATTGGTATTTTGAAGCTTTAATGTTTCTCTGTTGTCTATTAAAGATAAGATATAAATGCTGCATTTAACTATGGTGTTTGGTATTTTCCCATCTGAGGTTTGTCAGATATACAAATCAAATCAAACTGGCTTCTTAAGTTCTATATGTCATGACTGCAGAGTAAGTCAGTAATTAAATAACACTGTACTGATACTCTCTTAGCCCCCCTTGTTACATTATTATTAGCTGTATTTGGGTTTTATTTCACCAAAACATGAGCATCTTGACTTATGACACAGCTTTCATAATTTGTCATTAACAAATTCCAGTGATCACTAAATGCAGTCTTTAATTTTTCATCTCATTGTGTCCTATGTAGAGCCAAACAAGACATTGTGTGTTACTATGGAAACAGAGGCAGCCCTGAACCTATCCATCTAAAACCAGGTCTGTGTTTTTAATATGGTTGCTGCAGAAACCATTCATTTCATATTTACCTCTTGCCTATGGCTCATTCATGTTAGTCTGGCTTTTCCTCATTGCTGTTGCTCCTATTTTGTCCAATTATTGGATGATGTGCCACAAGGTCACTAACAGAGGTCACTAGGGTATGTATTTGTCTGTTTCATGTGCTCTCCCAGCAGGAATCTATGGGTTGAGTAATTTGCTGCTCGATACTCCATGGAAAAAACTGTTGCAAGGCAAGCGTCACTTCACCAGCATTGTCAACAACCAGTCCCTGTCTAGTGATGGACTGGTGCAAGAGCTGCTCAACGTCCTCAATAATGAGGAACTGTGAGTGATGAACACCCAGCTGCTCATTCCATGGGTGTAGATTGACACACCATAATAACACATTTCCTCTTATCACAGTTTTTTTTTCTTGCTGAGAGTTAGAGGTGAAGCTAGATATCACACACACATTTATGATAAATCATAAGCTAGCTTATCTTAAGGAGGATCAGAAAAAGGAGGAATGTTTGTGAATGAACTACAAGCAACAAGTTTTGTGTCTGCTTCATTGGGCTTTCTTGTGAAACTAGACAAGTGCATGACCTATTTTTTCCCTAAGATCTTTTCAGAAACACAGTTCAGCGAGATTTGAGTTGAGATGAAGTTTTCAGACAATCCTTATCGGTTACAGTTGAGATACACTATATGGTTGTAATGTTTGATATACAATGTATAGCAGATATTATGGATCTGTTCAGAATTTGATTTGTTAGTGTAAATGCTGACTTTATGTAAAATATAACAGAGAATGATGTTAAACACAGGGGTCTAAAGCTTCCTAAAGTTGTGTATTATGTGTTTAACAGGAATACACCTGATCCACTTCAGGAGAGCCAAGGTGATGGTTACAGCACGTCCATGATCCAGGCTCTGTCAGCGGTGTGTGTTCGCTCACCTAATTATGGCACAAGGTCAGTGTCAAATCTCTATCCACTATCTCTCCCCCTGTTCGTCTTCCACCTGAAGTGAGAGACAGGGAAGTGCTAGGAGAATTGTAGACAACAGAGAAGTCTGGGTACATAAAAATCCCCAGTGTAACCAATCTTCTACAACGATGAAATGAAAGGGAATCATCTGCTCTGTGAAGCCACAGTGGATTAGTGGATACAGAGGCTGTCCTGTAGCCAAAAAGGTCACAGGGTCAGTCTTTGCCAGGGCCATCAAAGTGCCATTTAGCAATTTGCTGTCTGTGACTGCACGGCCTGCTCATTCTTGATAAGGCTGTTTGGATAAATACCTCACATGTACCTTTGTAAATGATCACAGTTGTCCCTGGTGTTACCCCTGCTCCCTGTGTTCTTCATGTTTTTAAAGCATTTTCATCACATTCATTTGATATGTTTTGTATTTGCCTCCTGCCCATTCAGGACCAATACAATAATCCTGATAGACGCAGAAGATAACGTGACCTTCACTGAGCGCACCATGCTCAACTGTGACACCACCAAATGGAGCACGAGTTCTTTCCAGTTCAAACTGCAGGAGTGAGGACATGATGACGGAGACCCACTCTGTGCCTTTGTGTCACCTTTCCTCATCACTCTGTCTTCCCACCTCCAGCTGCATCTCACCACAGCAGCTATGTAAACCTGAGGACTACTCTGCACTTTTTCTTGAGCTAGCTGGCTGCCTCGTTAACATCACTCATATATATCTTATTCTTGATTTAAGTTAAAATGTATCTTTCGAGTAGGTGTGCTAGTGTGAAAGATTGCCAAAGAACATTTTTAATTTTGTAGACCTGAACATTTTATCTGCCTGTCATATTAAGGTTAGTCTGCCTCAAGAAAAGTCTATTACAGATTGCAGTGAACTTGCTTTGACCTGCAGTCTACCACCGTCCACAAGAGTATTCTAATGCAATCTAATTTATTCTTGTTGGTGTCAGATTTTTACCTTTCATGTCCACAATACAGCGTGAATATACATTTTATGCATAATTTCCAGATTGTAACTTTTAGTATCATCCTTTAGCTACAGCAATTAAGAACAGTATTTTCATATAAAATCCTAGAGATTATTTTGTTTTACATAATTAGAATTTACAAGTTCCCCAGTATTTTTCTAGAGACTGTGTTAATTTGATTAAAGCTCAAAGATTAATGTTACCAATCTCATTTTAAAATTTTGATTGCTGTTACAGATGATTAGTTATGGGCAACACACATTACAGTGTTGAATACAAACTGTTTCGTGCACTGGATCTCTGGCTCCTTTCACGATAGATCAAAGTCATATTTGACTTAATAAACGGTATAATTATTGTTGACAGTAAGATACAAACACACTGTGAGGACCCCAGCCTTTTTTTTTTTGGTAACCTCGTGTTCATGCATCATTCAGGTGATCTCAGCGTTTTGCTCTACTGTATATTAATCAGCTGGCTCTCTGTTTTTTATTGGGTGGATTTTACTTCCGTAAAAAAAAAAAAAACATCCATCACATTTTCACAGATGACATTCTGACATGTCACAGTAAGAGATGTACAGGTTCAAACTAATAAACTTAATTATGGCTTATGTAGCTGCTTTTCTTGAACTTCATTTGTAACACTTGTGCTTTTCCTGTTTAAAGTCTTGACCTGTGACGACTAAATTTCTTTTAATTTAGGAACAGATGACAAAATGCTGTTATCTTTTTCCCACTATCAAAATAAACAATTGTCATATTTATTTCTAATTTAACAGGTGAATAATAGCTGCAAGTTCACTGAAGTGTTGAATGAGTAGATCAAATCCAACCGAGTATCCTCAGAATCTATGCTGTGTCAGTGGTGAGTTTTACTCATGGAGATCTGACCTTTTGTGCAAAGAAGTAGAAGTCGTTTTATGTGTCTGAAAGTCCTTATTTCCACATCTACAAGAAAATATCACAGATGTTTGATGTGGCATCAAATATCTCTTAATTTTATACTGAAGAGGCTTTGGAAAACATTCTCTGGACTTACAGAGCCTTACTGTAGCAGAATTACTTTAAATACACATTTGATTATGTACATTTTTGCACAAAATAAGTGTAGATGTTGTCCCCCGTTATTTGCATTGACACCTGGCTGTTATTTTAGGTCAGACAGCTGCTGTGCAGTATCCCTGACTTACTACTGTTAGTGTACAGTGACCTCAACTGGCAAGTTGGGATGTTGCGATCGATATCATCCTCATGTAATCTTAACACTGCACACTATGACACTAAAATCTTTAATCCGATAAATGGCAGGTAATCAGCCTCTTTAACTTCAGAGGCATGGAATGTGACAGAATACAGGAAAACTGTGAAACAGGCCGTGTTCACAAACACTGAGCCTGGTGTTGTTTGTCAGATAGTCATGACTGGTTAACTTTTTACTGTCAAATATCATCAGTCTTTTTAAAATCTAATACTGTGCAGGTCAAGCTGTTTCTCTCTGAAAGGATTTTATCATTGCAGCATCTTACTCTAAACATGAGCAAGATTCAGGTTTAAGTCATAGTTCAGCAAAAGTGGCTTACTCAGATATGTCTGTTCTTATGTCTGCAGTATGAAACAGTGTCACACCACTGACACTGAGCAGCTGAAGAAATAGAGCTAAGTTGTGTGGCACAAAAACTGGCTCAACTTTTGCTGTAATGCAGTATTGTACTCTGAGGGCTGAGTTCAGGTGTTGTTCAATTCCTACACACAGGAAGCAGAATGCTCAATACAATCTTCAAGAATAAATGAGTCAACAACAAATTATATATTTGAGCTAGCTTTCACCCAGTCTGTATCTAACATTCCCAGTATTCCTTCAGAGGACTTTCCAACAGGTATTCATACACAAAAAAAGAAGAGCAGCATGCAGTGTAACCTCTTCCCCTTCAGTTTGTGCTTCACGTCCTGAGTACATCCTGAGCGGTTTCTATAGGAATCCAGACCCCTCCTGACTCATCTAAAGCCAACTTTTAACATTTGTCTTTCTGCTGCACAAAAAAAAAAAAGTGTCACATATAAAATCATTGAACTACACATTTGAGGTTAATTGTAGCCACATGTAATTATCAGGGGCAGCTGGTGAAATTATTTTCTTGGGGGGGGCGAACTTAGTGATGGGACTTGCTTCGGAGCTTGTGCCTAGTAATCTAAAAGTTATTTTGTGAAGCGCGTATCGAGGCTTGTATCGATGACGTCTGAAGCTTCGCCGGCCGGACTGGTTCAGGAAGTGCTTCACGGGTTCGGCGTGCAATTCGAAAGAAATTATAAGGCGCAGCGAAACGCAATGTACCCCCTCTCACATTTTGTGGATTTGGGACTTTATTGATATACATACATATTGATATACACTACTCACAAAAAGTTAGGGATATTTGGCTTTTGGGTGAAATTTATGGAAAACGTAAAAAGTTCACACTA
>JAUMHL010000030.1:4874379-4899035 GCA_032362345.1 Sandelia bainsii
ACAGAACACATAGCATTTTCCATGTAGCTCCTAGTCTGTTAATGCTTTGTTGCTTTTTCAGGAAAATGTATTAAATCCGTAATACCTGTCTGAAAATGTATTAAATCCATAATACCTGTCTGAACCCAGGCTCGTTCTGTTCCTGGCGGCTGACAGAGGAAGGAGGTGAAACAAAACAAAGCTCAGGTCTCAGGACAGACAGTTAGCCAGGACTTCTTCTCAGACCAGTTTCTAGAGAAAGACCGAGTGATTGTGATGTCCGGCTGTTTGGGTCCAAGCTCTTTAAGCCAAAGCTTTTCCTGTGGGGTTCTTCTGTGGAACGGTTCAGTTGTTAGCAACTGAATTTATATTATCCATGACGAAAAAAAATGCTCCTCCAACTGACTGACAAAAAACGAGCTCCGCGGTGAATTTCCGTTTGAATTTCCGGGTCTGGAGCTGTGACGTCAGTCTTGTGGGCGGGATTTGGGCGCAAGATTTTTCTACAATATTCTTGTCAAAAATGAAGTCTCATATCTGGAAATTCTAATTACAAAGAACCAACAAACAAGATGCGGTTCAAACTGTAGCCCCATTATTGAAAAAACTAAAAGAAAGTTAAATCCATGGCTGTTACGGGATCTGTCTTTAATGTAATTCCCCTGAAGCATAGGCAGACACAAGTGGTTCTCTTGCTAGTGGTTTTGTTTGCAGACTTCTCTCCAAATTCACCGTGAAAACTAAACACACACAGTATTGACGAAATTAAAAACTACATTAGCTTAACATAAAATAATAGTATGCACAGCATGTGGAATAACATTTTACCAAAGTAAAATACAAACAAAGAAATACAATAAATACCTCGTTGGCTGCATGCTAGCAAAGGGAATATTCTTCTGATCTTCTCAGTGGTTCATCTTCAACCGTTCGGCTTAACTTAGTGCTCTTAAAGTTCTGACGACCTTAAATCTTTCACCGGTATGTTACATCTCTACCTTTCTGCAGACAGCAGGCCAACGGACTTTTTGTAACTTCAAAATAAAAGTCACTTCAAAATAAAAGCACATAAATTAAAGTATAAACAAGTACAAGATTAATCTTAATCTTATTAAGAATTTAAAAAATCACATAAATTATGCTGCAAATATGATGGTGACAGTTACACTTAAGAGGCAGAAGGAATCTCCCGTTTAACTTATGCTGCTTTAGCTTTAGAACTTGACAACAAAATCAGCAAAGAAATTGACAAAATGCTTTTTAACTTTCTGTGGAAAAATAAATCACATCATATCAAGAAAACAGTTATGATGAACCCTTATGAAAGGGGTGGGCTAAACTGTCTGGACTTTTCTACTTTGAATAACACATTCAAGGTTAACTGGATAAGACTATTTTTTTTTAAAACCGACATCTATATGAAACATAATTCCTCACCATATTCTATCCAACCTTGGTGGCTTAAATGTGGGAATGGGAATGTGCAATTATAATATTGAAATAAAGTTATTTATTTATATTATAAAGTTATCCTTTCATCGCCAGGCCTTCTTATCTTGGTCACTCATCTACAAACAGAATTTCTCACCCCACACATATTTTATATGGAACAATAAGGACATTTTGTATAAACACAAATCCATCTTTTTCAATTATTGGTTCCATAACAACATTCTTCTAGTCAATCAGTTGCTTAATGAGAAGGGTTCTCTGTTTACTTAAGAAGAATATTTATCACTGTATAATATTCCTGTAACACATGGAGACTATGCAAAGGTATTTGGTGCAAGCTCGTCTGGTATCTGTATGTTATTTAAGTATCAACAAAGGATCAATTATCAGCTGTTTCCTCCGCTTTCTCCAGTGGATTCTCCTGTAAGAAAATTCAGTTTTTCCTCGAACCCCCACAGTAAGAATAAGTCCATAAGAACTCTATTTCAGAAAGATATCACTACAATGCCAAATGCTGTTTCCTACTGGAATCGATTTGTGGATGCTTTGCCATGGGAGAAGGTCTGGCTTTACCTAATCGCTATATGATAACTAACAAAGTTAAAGAGGTATCTTTCAAACCCATTCATAGAGTTTACCCAGTTAAAACATACTGATTTAAAAGATTTAAAAGAGATATTGACTCAGACTGTACATTTTGCTATAACTTCATTGAGACTTCTGTTCATTTATTCTGGCACTGCCCATTTGTGAAAATATTTTGGTCTGACTTCTGTTCCTATATTAACACCAATATTGAAGAAAATTATGTTTTGTTTTGGAAGGATGTACTGTTTGGTCTCCTAGAACCTGCCATTTTTTCACCTCAAATATATATTTCTAACTTACTGATCCTACTGGCTAAATTTCATATTCATAAATGTAGATTCACTGGCAAGAAACCCCAGTTTATAGTAAAAGAGGTCGAACAATACTATTCTTCAATCTTTTTTTCTGGAAATACAAAGGCTAAAAAAAACTGTTAAGTATTGTACTTTATTTAAAATTTTTGTATGAATATTTTTTCAGATTCTACTGTTTGTTTGTTTATCTTTCTTTGTATTTAATTTTGCCCCCTAATATAGTATAGTTTTGCTTATTTTGTTTGTTGTTTTTGTAATTGCCCTGTATTCTCAATCAAATCTGGTTTAAAAAAAAATAATAAAAATTTGCGCCCCAAGGTTCTCCTATACTTTGTATTGGAGGAGGTTTCAGTGCGCATGCACCAGTTATAGCGTGGGTCTATGGTAAAGATTTTTGCTCCCCAAAGGAACAGGAAATACGTCACAGGACCGTTCAGTTGCGGTAAACGAGTGAGAGAAAAATTTTAAACTACACTTAAATGCAGATTATACACAGTACTCACGGTCTGTATAATGTATAGATCGTTTATTTAAATTTTCATGTTTTTTGAAAATTATTTTATATGATTCCTATCTTCTTCTTCTCCATGTGAAACAGGTGGGGCGGCGTCCCAGCGCCCTCTATTGACGCGCCGCCACTGGTAATTATCTCTCTACTGCTTGATATCTAATATTAGGAGTATCAGTTTTATGTAATAAATTGTTGCCTTCCAATAAATATTAGAAAAGGTCACCACATTAAGTGACAGTGTCAGTAATTAGTGCCTGCATTGACATTTACATTGTTCTATATGCCAGGTCAGAGGTGTCCACCCACTGAGCCTCCAGCTGAGGGCTGATCACGACATTCCTGCACAGAGAGACCAGAGTGGTTACCTGGTCCAGACCCTTCTTCCATATTTAACTCCTGCTCCCAGTTTGTTAACGAGTTTAGCTGAAGGTGAGCTGCAGCAGTGTCACTGTATCAAAATCTTCTGTTGATATCCTCCAGTCTGTTTCACCGTCTTCTTTCTAATCTTTATGACTGTATGTCTTCAGCATTGGCAAACTTGATCTGGATAAAAAGTCATCATGTGCACCCTTTTGTTGAGAGCCCTAAACGTCTCTAAATCTCCACCGTGGCCTCCTTTGACATCCCACACTCAAATCACACCCTCTACTCCATTTAGCTGTTTTGCTGTTTTTACACATGTATTTATTTATTTATTTATTTAATTTTATTTTGTTCTTGATTCTCAGTTGTGTGATGCTGAAGTTATTATTAAATGCACTTTTTTTTTTGGCCTCACAGTTGCAGCTCTTTCCTCCCTCCTGGACATTTACACGTGTGTGCTAAGTAGCTGAGTATTTGGTCCTTTTGAACGTTGCATCTCCAGGCAAAAGGCCTTTAATAGCTGCTTTTAGTGGCATTTTATGTAAAGCAGTTTCTTCTAGAATTATTTACTATTTTGTTGTAACCAAACCAAACCAATTCCACTTCTCTCCACATTCACAGATCTGTTTTGCGTAACAGTTACATTCACATTTGTACTTTATCTATTTATTTTCTTTGATCTTTACATCTGAAGTTCATACTGGCAGTCTGCATTACTGTATGTTTAACCAGTAGTTATGCACTTAAACTTTAATTTCTTCTTCATTAGTCCTCCTCTCATGGGTTGTTTAATGCTGCGTTTTTACTTTTGTATTGTGTATGACCATACGAAGTGCATCAACATGTCACCTTGTTAGCACACAGCGACCACTTGTTTTACACACCACAATCTTTTAAAGTGATCACAGCAGTAGTTCTTTCATCCATGTCAGTGAGGCACTGTTCTAGTGGAACTGAGAACACAGATTTTTTTTTCTTTCTGCGTTAGATAAGTGTTTTTTTCTTCAGTAAGAATTCATGAATTAAAACAAACATTTTAATTTTAATGAGGAACCAGTACAACAGTAAAACACAATCAAAAACAAACAGAAAACAAACAAAGTTCAAGCAGTGCTGAAAACTAACTAAGAACATTAATTCAAGTAAAGAACTTTACCAGTATGTCAATGTGATGCTGTAGTTATTAATTACTTTTCAAATTAACAATGTCACAATATTTGGAAAATATACATTTTTAAAAAGTAATACCAGTCTGAGTCCACCTGAGCCCTTTGTCACAGGTTTCAGACTTGCTATCTGACTTGTTAGCTTCCACCAAAGAGAGATTTCCCCTCTAAATGTTTCCAATGGTTCCATTTAAATGTTTTAGAGCAAAAGAGGTAAAAGTATTAAACATTTCACAAAAAGCAACACTTAGAAAGAAGTACAAACAATAAACGCACATTTGTGCAGAAGTACTTTGTCTCCCATTAATCATCTCACAATCCCTCAGAGGTATCTTTAGTCCTCATGTTGGGGTCATATACATTTCTTCAATTACTTCACTAGTAGCACACTATCCAGATACAACACCTACATGCTAGTTGGGCACTGATACAGTGCTAGAGGGGAAGGCATGACCATGAGCAGACCCTATCCCAGGGATACACATAGAATAGGTTAGGTAGATGGCTCCATCTGTTCCCTTATGGGTGTAGTTGTCATCGAGCGTCTGGTTAAACCCAGTTGTCTCACAGTCTTTACGCAGGAGCATCACTGGTGCAGGAAAGTGGAGACGCAGGAGAGGTGACGGTGCTGGGAACTAGTGGGTCCTCCGACTGCTCTGCAGAAACCTGTGGGTCTCGATGAGGGGCATGAATACAGGGCCCGTGTCCCTAATTGTGGGGAATTAAGGATGTGACGCGGTGGTTTCGAGGGTGAGGGCAAGGAGCGATTCTGTAGAGGCAGTGGCTCGTCTGGGTTCGGCTTCACTGTTGGCTGCCACTGGACTGAGACACTCAGCGCAAACAGCTTCTTGAAGGCTTCCGCCAGCATCTTCTTGGCCATAGAAGCAGCATAATGGGACGAGAAAGCTACTACAGCTGACACCTCTTCAGGCCCCGCCGTCAGATACACTCTTTCCACCCCCTCCGCCAGAGCGCGCAGCACCTGCAACAGCCCCTGTTGCCTGGTGGAGGTCGGCAGGTGTGCGATACACAGGTGTCTCTTCTCCGTGCTGCGGCTCACTTTGAGAAAGACGCCGAGCCCCAGCATGTGTCCATGGAGCAGGCGGATCGCTTCAGCAGCTACGGCCGGTGACGCGTATTTGGCGTAGGCGAAGCCGCGGTTCTCTCCGCTGAAGTTCATCATGAGCCTGAACTCCCAGAGCGGGCCCACGGAGCTGAACAGGGGGATCAGCTGGTCCTCGTAGGCATCTCGAGGAATCTGGCTGATGAATACCTCGCAGTGGGCTCCTGGGATGGGTCCGTCCCACACTTCAGGTGGCCCTCCATATTTCCTTTGTCCGTTAACTTGAGTCAGTTTTGTGTTGGTTGTTTTTACCCACGTTTCCAGCGCCTGTGCCCGCTCGAGATGTAGCACCTTGTTCTGCTTGCTCTCCATAATCGCTTCTGTTACTTTTTGCGGACAGTGACGCCTCCTTATATGTCCATGACCTGAGACCACCCGTTCCACAGGAGACACAGGTAGATGCCTGGGGCGCAAAATACCAGGGGGACGAAAGTTTCCCGAGTGGCGCCGCTCCCCAGGGGTTAAATTGGGCCAGAGCTCACCGGCACCTGACACCCAACACAATAACCACCAAATAAACACAAGTCTATGAACAATATGTAGCCTGTGTCTCCCATTCTCAGCAGGTAGTTGACAGGTGCTTCGATAAAAAGAAGTCTGTAAACCATGTTCTTCCTTTTGACGCGTGACTGAGGCTTTCTTCAAATACAAAAAAGGAAAAAAACAATATAAAAACTAGTGAGCTCCAACGCTCCGTCTAAATGAACCCAAATTCAATTCAATTCAATTTTATTTATATAGCGCCAAATGACAACAGAGTCAGAGAGGATTTACTGCTCTGCTGATAGATAGATAGATAGATAGATAGATAGATAGATAGATAGATAGATAGATAGAAAAATACTGTTAAAGAACAATATAAAAAATATACAAGATACTAAGATTGATATAGGATAGACAAGAGAATAAAGATTAAAACAGGGAGAAGTACACATCAAAACACATCTAAAACAGAAACAGAACAGGTTGCATTTAGTCTAGGGGAAAAAACAACATTACTGTTTACTTGTAATTGTAAGAATTGAGCTCTCTGTCACAATGTACGTATTGTATAATGAATGATTCCGTGTGTTCTTACTAAAGATATCATTCCCATACCGGGAGTCGAACCCGGGCCGCCTGGGTGAAAACCAGGAATCCTAACCGCTAGACCATATGGGACACTTCAATAAGCACTGGCTGTAATCACACAGGATGTGATTTTTACTGGTTGTTTGTGGAAGAAGATAAACCTTTTTCCTGAATATGCAAAAGAAAAGCAATACAGATTACTTGCATCAGCCTGTCAAACCATTTTTTTTTATAAATATCAATATTCACACACGTTTCAGCCCAAGGTCTTATTTTAAAAAAACAAACAAACTTCATCATAATCTTTGCCTTCCTGCAAAGAATTAAGACACCCGGTGCAAAAAACAAACAGATCTTTGTTGCTGTCTGTGATATATTGTGATATAATTTCACATTTCATCATCATCTTCCGTTTTATTAGTCAGGTAAGCATTTACAGGCTAATCAAAAAGTAATAAATAACAATAAACAATGAAATAAATATAAATAAAATAGGTTTATGAAAGTGCAAAAATTACATGTTGGCTTTTACATGTGCACATGTGCAGCTGTTAATTATATTATATAACAATGCAGGTTAAAAAAAGAAATGTCCACTGAAAAGCCAGCTTAAATGTACGGAAGAGGATTAGGGCCACCATGAAAATATTATTTGAGTTCTGACTTTTTTGTCAGAAAAAAAAAGTCAGAACTCAAATAATATTTTCATGGTGGCCCTAATCCTCTTCCGTATAAATGTGACTGTGACAAGTGCAGGGACTAAATGAGGAATGTGCAACAAAGCCTGAAACAATAAATTTGTGGAATGAGCTCTGGTATGATGGTGTTAAATGCTGTGTTCCTCAGCAGGGGGTCCATTAGGGGGTTGGTGATAGTTTTCAGGTAGGTCTTTAAAGAAAACTTTCATGGCCACAGGAGTCAGAGCGACAGACCTGTCGTCACTGGGCAGCTGTTTAATCCGTCTGTGGCAATATTGGGCACTTTGAGCTTTGACATTTTAACTGCAGAGCAGAGGCAACATGCAGATTTTGCGACAACATGCGACAAGATGCCCTATAGAATGAGTGTGTTTATAATTACTACATTACATTTAGGTTACATTTGATTTTACTTTACAAATTGCGCACAATATTTTGCATTTACCTGCTTCCTCTTATCCACATAGCCTACTTTACTCATACAGGTGATGGGACATAGTTCAACAGGAAAATATTAATCTGAAAAATGTTAAATGGTTTATAAACTTAAACAGGACAAGTATGTTTTTATTATTTTAATATTTTACAGACTGGTGTGCTAAAAGAGTTGTGAAGTGTTGTAATTCAGTCAAGATGCACTCTTGACTGAATGTTAAATCTCTGGGTACCCATAGAAACAGACGAACTTCTACTTAATAGAAAATGCCATTTCTTCACATTAATGTGGATGTTTTGTATCTTTTTGAAGCTTCCATAAAGCCATGGAGCTTTTCCAGGTAATGCAGACCTGCCTCTTTCACAGATGGCATTTTGACATGTGACTCTAGTAGATTTACATAATCAGAATCTGCTATATTGTCAGAGAACACTGAAGGAATTTGACACTGGTTTCTAGTGGCTCTCTGTGTATTTACACATTCATGGCTCAGTGTATTAGATATGTCTTTAGAGTTAGAAGAGGCTGTGTCCAGCCTTTGAGGCATCCGCCGTAATTTTCCCTACACTGTTTCCAGACTTTGGAAATACTGAACAAAGTGCAGGTTCAATGATCTTTTTTATCCCAGCAGTGTCTTATCTGTAGTTTGTGAGATAGTCTGAGTTTGTTCTGTTGGACGACAGTGCTGATGGTGATGAACATCAAGCTGTGTAGTCCAGTGTCGTCATCCACACTGACCTGCTTTCAGGTGGGTGACATTCCATTTCTTTTGTCTCTGGAGGAGACTCACCAGAAACGCACCATCTTCACACATCAGTGCAGGTGGGGGTCAGTGGGGAGAGGTGGGGTGATTCCAGGAGTGATTGTCTGATGCCTGATTGAATTGGAGAGTGGTGTGAATGTGGGTCTAAACTTAGCTAATTTGAGATACAACATAATTTAGTTCATTATGTTTAAAATACCAATCCCTGATCTAATGTTAAATTTTAATAGACCATATACCTTTTTTTTTTAAATTCTTTAGTTTTTCTTTGTTTCAAAGTTTTTGGAGGGGCAGCGCTTTTGGTTCACATTTGAACTTCTAATTAACTGATTAATCAAGTCTGATTTAAAAATAACTGAAAACAAAGATCTTGTTCTGTAGTCTGTGTTTGTCTTCAAATTGAAAGGTCTGTTAAATGTTGTGTTAACTAGTCGACTCACAATAACGGGACGAAGTTATAAAATCTTTAAAAGAAAATCTTCAAAGACAGCAAATGGTGAATTCTAAATGAATCAATGAGGAGCAGGATTTGAGTTTATCTGGAGCATTTATGTGGAGATTACTATAATGTTAATAATCTGTTAATAACTTTTTATTATTTTTGTGGTACAAACAGGGTGGCGAGTGGTGTAATGGCAGGAGAACCTGACATAACCATTGTTCTCTTTAAACTACAGAAGAAACACTGCGAGGATGAAGCCTAAAGCACTGTATGAGGAGCAAAAGAAGACCCAACAAGATGCTTCAAAAGGAGGAAGAACCTATGGAGAGGCTAAGATTCAAGATTCAAAAAACTTTATTAATCCCTGAGGGAAATTATTATATAAAGGAGAAGTATGGCAAACTGAAAATCAGAAAACAGGAGCTAGATCTTGAAGTGCAGAAACACTGTGTGTACAAAGACTTCGTGATGCTGCTGGTGAGAAGTTACTGGGGTACTGAACGTCTGCCCAAATCTAATTACATTACATTACATTACATGTTAGCTGCTTAGTAACATAATAATAATAACATACGTCTCCTTTTTCAATCTGGACTCACTGTGCCATTTTGATGAAATAGCCACACTCATCCCATTGCTGTGAGAAATACTGTCTCTTGTTCTTTCACCCTTTGCTTCCAGAGATAATAGAGTTTTATTTTAGGCCTATATGTTTAATGCACAAAAGATCAATCAACTGTTCCAGCTACAGAACTAGTTAGAAGAGACATGATAGACATGGGTAGCAGACATAATGCTCGGGTGAAGTCTGACATATAAGCATAGACTAGATTCTACGTTGCTTAAAAAACATCTGTGTGCAAAATCCAATTGTCTCTGTCCTCATACAGGAAGGGAAGCGGAACCACAATCAGGCAACTGCTTAAAAAAAGCTCCTAGTGGGACAAATTAAGATGGCAACCCTCTGTATGAAATGACAGGTGCAAAATTAAAAGCAGGAGAAGAGGCAGATATGAATTACACAGAGAAACAGCTGGACAGGAAATGATCATCATAACATACCTCTTCCTTTTCTCTTCTTCTCAGATCAAGCTGCTCATTCACAACCGTGAAGACATAATGAAAACACATCAAACTTCCCCACAGAGACACAGCAACGGACAGAAAAAAAGCCATAAAGCCCAGTGTAAAAACATTAAAACATTGCACTTGATATTGAGCTTAATCACAAACGTGATTCCTACATGTCCATGCTGCTTTAAAACTGAGTCGAACTGGTGTTGAATTTGTTGATTAGTTGTTCTAATATAAAACTCTAAACTGACTAAACTCAGTCTGAGGATAACGAACATCAATACATGTAAGCTCATGAGTGCAAACAATAACTTAATAATAATTTTTGCCAAGGATTCCTATTTCAATTTGTATAGTTATTTTTTCTGTAATTAATTAAACAATATCAAGTTAGGTTGTGTGCTTTAGTTATACTAATTTTGATTTTAATTAATATTAAAGGTTCACTAGCCAAAAACACACTATAAAGCTAAGTGTGCTACTAACCTACCAATGCTGACATAATATGACATCACCCTAATGTAATCTGCCCCTTAAAACGTCAGGAAAGACCTAATAGCTACATTTGTGTAACAATGAAATCTTTAATCTGATAGATGCTGTATAAAAGGTGGAAAAAGTCACTGCTGAACATGTTGCTTGTCAGGCAAGATGTCAAATGCTAATTGGTCGACTCTTGTTAGTAGATGCCGTGGAGGGGCGTTGTGATTGGGCCGCTGATAAATCAGTCATCAAAACGCCGGCAGTGGAAGGCGGGGCCTGTGCTGGTTTGCTGCTTTGGTCTTCTTCAAGATGTCGGGGTTGCGGTGGAGGCCGTGTAGTGACCCGGCGAGAATAAAATAATTTAGAAAGGTAGTTAGGTGCCCAATAGGAGACAGCTGGCTAAAATTTAACGGTGAGTATTACTGTAACCGGATAACTAAATGTTTTGGGGCTAGTTAACCATTTCTAAGGACATAGCGAGTAGCATTAGCTTGGTGGTTGCTTGTTAGCATCTTAGCATTGCCGCTAATGCTATAAGGGGCACGCTTTGCAGCTGCGGGCTCACAGATGCGCAAAACCCCGATTACGCCACATTTGATCTTACAATAAAATGACCTTC
The DNA here is from genome assembly GCA_032362345.1 of Sandelia bainsii. Taxonomy (NCBI): domain Eukaryota; kingdom Metazoa; phylum Chordata; class Actinopteri; order Anabantiformes; family Anabantidae; genus Sandelia; species Sandelia bainsii. Next base: position 4,885,462 of record JAUMHL010000030.1, read on the forward strand.
TTTACTTAAATAAATGTTCATCTCCTCAATCACAAGTAGTCACATCTAAAGGCTAAGTCCATTTCCGAAGCCCCATAGTTAAATATGGCATATAGTATTGTAACATTAACTTACGTTAGATAAATACAAAGTTATGCCTGATGAGTTAACGTTACTGACAGCTGTTCTCACTGTTCATTTTCTCTAGCTACCAGAAGATCTCATTGGAGGATGATCAGTGCCTAGATCCCATTTTAAGCTGAATGCATTGTGATTTCCAATAATTGAGACAGTGATTCTAAAAGCTGTCTACATTAATGAAAAGAGCAATGAAGTCAGCTTAGCATATTCACCTCTGGTACGTGGTCTATACAGGGATGTGTTTCTGCATGAATTTTGTGTTTAGATAAGAAGAAAGCCTCTCAACAGGTCAGATTTGAAAAGAATTAAATTATCAGTCTGTAGAAGTTTCATTCAAAGGAAATGGAGATAGATGATGTTCTACCTCCTCTCCCCTTGGAGCCACCTGATGATTTTGGCCAAGATGAGGGCAGAGCACCTCCACCACCTCCCCTGCAAACGTCCAGTGACGCAGAGGTAATGGACGTTAGCTCTGGTGGTGATGGATACACACACACCCCAGGGGACGGGGAAGCCAAGCCACAGCATCCCCTGAGCAAGGGCACAGTAACTTTCTGTACCCACCTATCAGATGAAGTCAATCCCCACCCACCATGCCCCAGAACAGCTCGCCACGCTCCCCCAGTTACTAAGTTCCTACCAGACCTCAAGCTGCTCAGAGATGTTAAGATCAGTGTAAGCTTTACTGAAACCAGCAGTAGTAAAGACAGAAAGGTTTTGTATACAGGTGACAGGCAGGAGGGAGGAAGTGATGATGGCTTAGACAGCCTGAATGGTGAGTTGCATGACTCGACTAGTGAGCAGGAGGTTGCCGAGGGTAGCTCTGGAGCTGGAAACATAGGAAGTAGAAGATCAGAGGAGACTGAAGTAGACCTGGAAAATAAAGTAGAGTTCGCCGTCCTGGATGAGTTGGATGACTTCTACGAGAACTTCCTGGATCATGATGATGGGGAGCATGGCGGCTTTAAGTCTGAGGTCATAGTTCAGCAGGAACAAGCAGATGACGAGGCCATGGCTTACTCGTATGAGGTACGTCTGTTCTTAAGTTTGCAGTTTCCATTGCCACTAGTAGCTACACAACTAATTTGTGCTTCACTGACAAAAATAAATATTTTAAGCCTAATGTAGCTCAATACATATGTCATTTTAGTAAAAATACCACAATGGAACAGGGGTAGACAAAGAAAAGAGAACAAGGTTGTCTGGTACAGAAAATTAAACTGTTTCCTTTAGCTGTAGTGCAATATCCTCTGGCCCCTCCGTGAAGCAGTTAAATACATGCAAGTGCTAATTCATGGTAGATTATCATGAATGTAAACTGTAATTTATATTTTTATTGCGTTGTTTTAGATGGATGAGGACACATTTGTGTCCTGTAATAACTTTTCATAGTGTTATAAGATGACTGACTTCTATAAAGATGTACTAGTCAAATCTTCTTCATTCAATTTAGTTGAGGAGTAATCCCTCTAAACCAGGTAAAGGGAAAGACAGCTTGTACACCTTTTTTCACAGTTACAAATTTGTTGGTGTTGGTTTTCCAGATCGAGACCATCCTGTTACTTAGCATTTTTCCGCCATAGTACAACTGCCTAATGATTCCACGTCTTCAGTACAAAACAACATTTTGGTGGTGTATTTAATGCAAGTAGCTTGACTGCATATGTACATTTGTGGTTATGCCACTGGCTATATAGCTAAAATACTCAAACTAAATAACTATACATTGGCAGAAACATTGGGCACAGTGTAGCTCCAACTGAATCAAAGGCCCAGTATCAAAAGACCAAATAAATAATTTGTTGACATGATTTCTTGATTATGATATTGCATCACTTGAGCTGTCCTGCATCAGTGCAGGTATGACTGGTTAAGCTAGGAATAAATGTTATATTAGACAGGTTAGATTAGTTTGTTTTTATTTCTTTATTTTGTGCTATTGAAAGTGAGATGTATGGAGACGGAAGTGGTTAGTGTAATTTTTTAATTTTTTTTAATGAAATGCAGAGCTTCCCTCTGACAAGAAAGTCATAACCGGTAGAAACAAAAATGTCATTTCATTTAATAAGTTCATTATCTATTTCTTAATTAAGAATTACAGTCCAGACCGTAAGTATTTGGACACTTGCATTTTTTATACTTGTACTTGGCCCTGTACTTGAGCAAATTCAGTTTGAAATAAAATGGGTACTACGTTAAAGTGTCAAGTCTCAGCTTTGATTTGAGTAGATTTACAACAATATAGAGACCTTTTTGGGATACAGTGCCCTTTTAACACACAGTGCTTCCATTTTAAGGCTTCAGAAGTAATGGGATAGGGCTGACGAAGTCTTCTGTTGATAGTTGACAAGGAAACGTGTACACCTACATCCTGAAGAGAACTTTACTTTCTGTGCAGTCAAAAACGTTTTTTCTTGTATGCATATGAATTCCCAGTCATCTATAAAACGTCTACCAGGCCATTTGCCATGCTATAACAGTTATAGTAGGCAAGTGTCCAATCACGTTTGAACCTTTTCCATGTGGACATTTTGTTAAAAGAGCTATTTGTCATACAGAATAATAATTGTCATTATTCTTTTGCTGGTGTAAACCTACTCAAATTAAAGCTTGACCCTAGAGTATTAATTATTTTATATCAAATTGAATTTGCTGAAGAACAGAGCCTAGAAAATAAAGTGTAACTGTCCCATAGTGGAGCAGATCCTTCCTAGGATTGTGTGTATGTTTGTGTTTCGGCTGTTTTTCCACCAGTTCAGTTTATACATCACATCAGTTCCAATTGTCTTCTCAGGTGGTGGCAAGTGGTGACTCATTCTTTTCTTCCAACCTTAACCATGAACTCTTCCAGGAGGAGTTTGACAATGATGTAGACGCTTTGCTGGAAGAAGGCATGCCAGTACCAAAAAAGATGCGCCTAGCAGAAGACAAATATGGTGGAGACAGTGATCATCAGTCAGATGGTGAAGGAGGTGTTCAGCCCATGATGACCAAAATTAAGACTGTCCTGAAGAGTGAGTGGTGGATCTCTTCGTTTATGGTTGTGTACTTACCTTGCAGTTGAATGTGGTTTTAGTACTAAGGGATATTCTAAATATTAACTGGTACATATGTATTTCATCTGCCAAGTTTATTTGAATGAAGTGATATAAAATAGTTTTGTTTTGATGTCTTTACTAAGGTAAGGTCCCACTGGACTTATCTTCATTATTATCCTATATCAACCAGAGATTGTGGAGTCTTACAAGAAATCCACAGGAGTACTAGATGTTTCCTTGCTCAAAATGTCACGACAAACAACTTTGTTTGATGTGCATTAGTAATGTGAATATTGGTCTTAAGGAAAAGATATACTGTTCAAGCTCAGTTCTCATCATATTGTGCACTCTCAAAGCAGTTTCCCAGTATTGTTAGACTTTAGGCAGGTGCTTGGGTAGTGTGTAAAGCTGCCAGTAAAACAAGCCAAGTTTAAGGTCTGTGGTTTAAACTACCCATTTTTCCATCTGTTGATGATGTTCAGTAACATTGTCTTTGCATGTTTTGTCCTAACTATTCCTTACCTGATTTTCAAACCAAGAGCCAACTTCAGATTAAAACTATACTACTACTATAAGTCTGAAGTTAATTGTAGCATATGTAAATATATCTCTACAGCTTGTCATGAAATTACAAGTATTACTGGTGTATAACACAGAGTAGTCTTCTGATAAATTGTAAGAGTTCACTACGTAAAGTGACAAAGTTGTAGTTTGTACCTGCATTGACAATTACAGTGTATATAAATCTTTGTTCTGTGTAAGACTCCGTACTATTTTATCTATTATTTTCGTAAGTGAGTCAAGTTATTTTTACATAATGTTGTTTTACAGTTTATAATTTATCTTCTTGCATACACATCACATAAAATTGTTCCATCGCACCAACTGTAGTTAACACTGTGCGTGTTTTTGTAACATTACTGCTTGATGCTCTGTTGGATTTTTGAAGGGGAGGCGTGTTATATTTTAGAGTGTGAATAAACGGTGGAGACAGGATGGAAAGGGAGAAAATCTGCATGAAACAGGAACATGGAGAAAGAAGAAATTCAACAGAAACTGTTTCATGTTTTTAGTTTTAATGCCACAATTTAATAACCAAATGTGCAGATATTATATTCAACATTACTGTGATGACGAAATTACATTATTAAGAGATGTGAAATAACCACTACAACAGCACCACGTCCATTATAAAGCTGAGTGAGTACTGTTGCTCAACTGAAAAAAATATCTATAATATCTAGCATCAAATTGGCATCACCAGTATTGTGATACTACTACATTGGTACTAAACTAGTGCTGCAAGTAAAATCGCAGGTTGTTGAGGCAACACTACCAGGGGCAGAATTGTGTTCACATACCAGTTGTGTTGGGCTGTGTTAAGGTTGTTTTGTGTTTGTGGCATTTCATTCTTCAACATAATGTTTCCATATGCCAGGTCGGGGGCGTCCACCCACGGAGCCTCTTCCTGATGGTTGGATCATGACATTCCATAACTCAGGCATTCCAGTCTACCTGCACAGAGAGACCAGAGTGGTTACCTGGTCCAGACCCTACTTCCTCGGGACTGGCAGTATTAGGGTAAGATGCAACAGAAGTGTTATGCCTAATTAACGTTCTAACTTTCTTTCTTTTCTTTCTAGTTGTTAGGTGATTATGCTGTCAGCTCTTTAAATAGAATTGTTAGTAACATAAACTTCTGCTTTAACTGGTTTAAGTGATTTAGGTAGGTTTAGTCTTTGTGTTTTGTTTTCCCTTAACATAACATTGTCTGTACAGATTTGTAACAGATGAACTATTTCAGAACATTTTTAAGATGAAAAACTGTAGCTATGGTCATGGAAATATTGAGCCTAGTCCTTTAGAGGCCAAGGTAACTTCTGATATGCTGTTGAAAAGACATTACAGTTTCCACATTTTGTCTTTTTTTTTCCCTTTTTGAACTAGAAACATGACCCTCCTACCAGCAGCATCCCTTGCCTGCACTACAAGAAAATGAAGGAACAGGAGGAAAGAGAGCTGAACGGGGAGGTGACACCTAATGCAGAGGGGTCTCCCGACAGTCCAGTCAAGCCTGGGGAGGAGACCAGTGGTGAAGAGAGAGCAGGCAAGTCAGATGCTTCAGCTGAGGAGCACAACGATGCCCCTCCCTCCATTGTGACTGAAGGTGACAATGGAGAGGGTACCACTGACAACAGCCTGCAGGGTAAAGAGTCTCTGCCCTGTGAAACTGCCCAAGGAGCCTTAGGACAAGTCAAGGCCAAGGTGGAGGTGTGCAAGGATGAATCCATAGGTAAGGCTTTTCATTGTGAATTGGCAGTGACTTTTGAAAGGTCATTGTTGTTAATGGAGATATCTAAATCTGTAAACACCTCCTAGAACTTGAAGAATTTCGCCTGTACCTGGAAAAATGCTTTGACTTTGAGCAAGTCACTGTGAAGAAGTTTCGTACCTGGGCTGAGCGAAGGCAGTTTAACAGAGACATGAAGAGAAAGCAGGCAGAGTCGGAGAGACCCATCCTGCCTGCCAACCAGAAACTCATCACGCTGTCAGTGCAGGATGCACCTAATAAGAAAGGTATGAGTTATTGGATTCTTTTTTTTTTAAGAAGTAGGTTATTTTTAATTTTTATTGCAAGTAAATAATAAGAGTGGAAAAAACAATACATTTACCCCAAAACAAGACAGTTAGTGAAAACATACTACATTTGTATTTTGTTGAGGTTTGTAGGTTTTCTGGACTCTTCTTCAGTGTAGTTAAAGCACCTTGCTGACAGTGCTATATCTCTTAATAAAACAAGTGGAAGGATCAGAGTTTAAATGTTACCTGTGTCAATATGACATTTCTGGGTATGGCATATTTATACTGTAATACGTTCTTTTAGATATACTTGTTTCACTTATGCATTTGAATTCTTATATTTTTGTGCAGAATTTGTCATCAACCCTAACGGAAAGTCTGAAGTTTGCATCTTGCATGAATATATGCAACGTGTCCTAAAGGTTCGACCTGTTTACAACTTTTTTGAATGTGGTAAGTTCTTTTGAGTCTTGAGCTTGGTAAATTTTGTGATGAGTTGATCTACCTTGCTCATTGTGTCATCTACAACCAGTACGCATACACTGGCCACCTCTGTAGTCACAGAAATGTGTACATGTGCTCATGTGAAGTATTGCTATATTAAATTACAGTTGGAAGTTTAAGTGTTACAGGATATCATGTCACAAAAAATTTTGTGTGTTTAAACAGAGAACCCAAGTGAACCCTTTGGAGCGTCGGTCATTATAGATGGAGTAACATACGGCACAGGAACTGCAAGCAGTAAGAAACTTGCCAAGAATAAAGCTGGTAATTTCTTTTATTTACAGCATTAACATAGAGTATAGTAATCAGCCTACTTCAATTCACACTGGAGGCAGATGACAATTGCTGGAACGGGATATATGTGATGTATAAAAGTAAATATCACACTGATCACATGCTTACATTTACCACTTGGGTTTAGCCTGACAAATACCACATTACTCACGAGTGGAATGAAGAGTTGGAATAAATTCAGCTCCCCCACACTTACTTGCCCTCCCATCACAGGCAGTCTTCTTTGCTTTGTGGCACCCTTCTTAGTAACAGTTACAGGAAACATTTTTACTGTATAATGAAAGTTAGAACGACTAAGAGATTGGGGAAGTTGTTGTAGGACGGCTGCCAGACAGTAAATGTCGGTGCTGTGGTTTCAGTGTCTTATCCAAGGACACCTCGCCATGTAGCCAGGAGGAACACATCTGATAGATCCACTGCTAAAGTTGCATGTTGTAATATTTTACCATTTCTGCTCCCACACTGCAGCTCGAGCCACACTAGAAATTCTCATCCCTGACTTTGTGAAGCAGACCTCGGAGGAAAAGCCTATTGAGGGTGATGAACTGGAGGTACTTCTTTTCTTTTTTTACATTTGTTTATGTTCTTACCTGGAATAATTTTCTGTGAAGTAGAATAGCATAAGCTCCAGTTCAAGTATAACTTAACACTGATGGCAGGTAACATCAGAATATGTACTTCTTATAAGTTACTTAAGCTTTAACATTTCTAACATTAACTGTGATCTGTCCCACAGTATTTTAATCATATCAGTATAGAAGACTCAAGGGTGTATGAGCTGACCAACAAAGCAGGACTACTTTCGCCATATCAGATTCTTCATGAGTGCCTTAAAAGGTAAAGCTAAACTGATTAGTATTTTTATTGTGTAATTTTAAGCTTATCTGATATTTTTATTAGCAGCATTGTTTCATTAATATGTCGAACGTTATGACAAAATGGCTTAAAACATAACATAGACTGTCTTCCACAGTTTAACCATCTACTTGTTTCACTTTAGCTACTTAACTTGGCAGACCTGTTCTCTCACTGTTACTAAAGTGTCAGGTTGTCTGGAACTGACTGTGTTGTCTTTCCTACAGAAACCATGGAATGGGGGACACCAGCATTAAATTTGAGGTGATCCCAGGCAAAAACCAGAAGAGTGAATATGTGATGACGTGTGGGAAACATACTGTGCGTGGCTGGTGTAAGTAGAGGCTAATCTACATCTGACCTGTAAGGCTGAACCAGTTGATGTGTTGAGCTGGAGAGTTGGGTGTTAATACTTGATGGGTTTAGTGTATCATATATTTCTAGTTTAGGTTTTTTTTTTTTTTTTTTTTTATTGTTCAGAGGAAGGAATATTGGAGACATTTTCCAAACAGTGGTACTGGCGCTTAATATACACATTTAAAATCTGTCATGGTTGGCATTTATTTTGTAATGCAAGTCTATTTTCTGCCCAATATTTGCCACCTGTGGTCCTTAAAAGAACCAGACCACACGTTTAATTTATTCCCCCTTCAGTATTTTGTTTTGTCTTGTAGTATGTACTCCAGATGCTTCCCTTTCAGTTGCTGTGTCTGTTTTTTCACCTTAAAGTGCTAACTTGTCTTTCAGAGTCTTAACACATATGTAGCTTTCAGTGACAGTTTTGTACATTTGTCACCAGGCAAGAACAAGAGGGTAGGCAAACAACTAGCATCCCAGAAAATCTTGCAGATGCTTCATCCTCACGTCAAGAACTGGGGCTCACTGCTGCGCATGTACGGCAGAGAAAGCAATAAGATGGTGAAGAAGGTAAGGACCCACTAAGAAACTTGGTGCACAATAAACTGGAAACTTTTGAAACATGTTTTAAAGTCTGTGTGCTACATCAAAAGAAGAAGCAGCGCAATATAGATGGCACTATGCTTGAAGATGGTTCATGATACAGGCACAGCTCCCAGAATTTTGAACAACTGATCTTCTGCAGGAGAGCTCCGACAAGAGTGTGATCGAGCTCCAGCAGTATGCCAAAAAGAACAAGCCAAACCTTCATATCTTGAATAAACTGCAAGAAGAAATGAAGAAACTGGCCACTCAGAGGGTGAGAGTGTTTAACATTTATCCTGTCTTCTGTATTCTGCATCTATAATACTGGATCTTTCAGTGGTGACCAGGATGTGAACAAACATTTATTTGTTCTTCAATGAAGTTTCATACTTTATACTCTCATTTTCTGTAGTATTTGGTTTCAAAAATGAATAGAAGTTTAGTAAAAGGCATTTTCACAGATATTACTGAACATTAACAATGGCACTATTTTATTACTACCTGTGTAATAAATACTAGGTGTATAGTGTTCACCTTGTAGCTGAAGCATCTAACTGCAGTGTTACAATGTCGTCTGAGAAAAACACATATTGTGTGAGCCTCTGTTTGGTTTGTGAGTGTAGGACTTGTTACGGACTGTTTTTGAAGAATTGATCCTTTCTTCCCCTGCCAAGAACCAAAGGGGTTTACTTGTTGTTCAACAGAAATGTGGTCCCTAGAGAGCTAAGTGAAGGAAAGACAAGTCGGTAATTTTAATTGAAATGATGCGCAGAACTTCATTTAGGCAGACAGTAAATCTACAGGGTCTCAATTAGCTTTTCTCTGTTGGAACTACACTTGACGCTTGAGGGTTGGAAGACGAGAGCATTTTTTTACACATGCCTTGACTAGTGTAGCTGTCACTTGTTGTAGATTAAAATTTTATTTCCACTGCTTTGAATATAATATTTTACAATAATTAAGCTTATCTTCTAAACATGCTCCTCGTGTCATTGTTATTTTCTTGGGTTTTCTATATCAGGAGGAAACGAGGAAGAAACCCAAGATGACCATTATGGAGTCTGCCCAGCCAGGAAGTGAACCCCTCTGCACTGTTGATGTTTAAGTCTCGGAATCACTGATGAACCACAGCACTGAAACCCTGTCACTGTCAGACATCACACACCACCATCCATTAATTATGCATCACTGAGATCTAATGTTCAGAATATGTGTTAATAGTGTTATTAACACATTGTCCACATCAGTAAAACCGCTTCCTATATTCATATTTTATTGGATCAGCTGGTAGATGTAAGGGTAGGACTTAAATGCACTAACAGACCGTAGAGCAAATATCGTCTACCTCTAGATGCACCCTAACTATGGCACTAGGAAAAATTACCCAGGGTGCAGAGAAGTTAACATGACTTGATATTACATGAACCACATGAAAATAAAATGCATGCGTCTCTGACCGCAGAAACCACTACCCACATTGGTTTTGTTTTGAAGTGTTGTTTTCAACAGTCACAATCTTAGAGTACAAGTACTTTGTTCATTTTGTTTGTGCTTAAAGGGACTACTAATACTTGTGTATTTATACTATTCATTTAATTGGGAAACAAAGTTAGTTGTCTACTGGATATTTTTAGTGGTAAATGTGACTGATAGTTTGGGCGATGAATACGGGACATGATGTTTTGTTTTTCCTCAGAATGGACTGTGGCTGTCTTGGTTTGCACGATTTTAAAAACATGCGTTGTAAAGTGATCACTATTCAGAACTATTATGCACTTCTGTGTCCTGTCAGACATTTTTAGCGACTGATCGTGCTGTTGGTCCAAGAATAACTGCTTTTGGGATGTTTAGGGCAACTTCTACTTGGAAGGACTTGTTGCCTATCTTGTTGTTTTTTTTTTTTTTGCATTGACAATAAACCCAATGTCCTTGTCAACATACAACATTGCAGTAAATTCAAACATGGCCACAGAGTACTGCAATGGAAAAGAATAATTTCTTTAATGCTCTTAGGTTTTTGCTAGCTTTTTATTATGAGTATTACCACTTGCTACAGTTCAGTTGCTTTTCATTTCCATTGCCCTTATAAAATAGATCATGTTGGCTACATGTTGCCTTAGTCAATCCATTTCATGAAGGGCTCAGAGTATATACAGTATGTTGGACCTAAAACACTCTTCAACATGAAGTGGAAAGACCAAGTCCCCTTTACTTAATAAAGCATTTATTGTTTAGCCATTTAGTATTTTAAAAGGTACAGCCAATAAAACAAGATCTACTTTAGGGAGATGCAGCATGTGCAGATTTTTATGACTTGTCTTAATGGATTGTGTATTTTGTGTATGTTTGCCATCATTGTGACAGTTGATCACTTTCTGACCACAAACGGAATACTTGTTTTCCAGAAGGCAGCCTTGCTAAATTTAGTTAGACATGAACAAAAATGCAATCAAGTCTTTTTGTTCAACACAAGCTGATGAAACTGTATACCAAAGCTTACTTACAGTCTTATGCATTTTATAGAATAATTAATGTTGCTGCAGACTGTACAGTAAAAGCATCTATAACACAGGAAAATACATTTGCTGGAAAATAATAGAAACTGCTGTGCATTCTTTGTCAAGTATTTGGCCTGTGCTTTTTCTACAAAACATACAAGGACACATCCATTTAAGCAAGGTTGTTGTGATGTAGATTGCTTTAAGAATGTGCTTTCCTTTTTTGTGCGTTCCCTTGCCAAGTGTGTCAATGAGAAGAGGAAAAAATACTGCTTCTACATGCGTTGCTGTTGAGTTGTACCAGTGACTTGTTTGAGATGTTGCTGCCTAGAAAATGTATTGCAACTTGAGCTCCTTGACTTTAGTGATTTGTTATGCAAAATAAAATGTCTTGACTAATGACTAAATGCTTTTTTATTCAGCCACAGAATGATGACAAGAAGTTAACAAAAGTACTTACTTGTTTGAACGCAAAAATGATTTAAGTCTTTGCAGCTTTAATGTCTTAAGACACTGATGACAAAAGTTGTCAAACCAAAGAGGCATAGCAGGAAAGGGACTTAGGTCCATACAGCGCTGTTAAGCAATTCCTGTTAAAAACTACAAATGAATTCTGTTTTGGGAAATAAGTATAGAACTGGATGAGACACCGGTGAGTGGAAAGTTATTTAGCTCTTCAGAGTGTGCATACATTCCTAGCATGGAAAGATTATACAACCTATCCTATCAAACTGAAGGTGGTCCGTTTCTAAGAACCTTTCTCTTCCTGACTGCTGCTAGTCTGCTGCTGCTGGGAGTCGTAGTCCACTCTCTCAAACAGCAGAAGCATCTCAACATGCATGGTCTGGGGGAACAGATCCACAGCCATGGCTCGCACTGGACGGAACGGGGCTCCATGAACTCTGTTGGATGGAGCTCTGCACAGGCTGAAGAAAAAATTGCAATGTGAGTATCACCCTTGATAAGTGCTTTTATAAAACTGTTTATTGTGGCTTCTGTTTTCCTGTACTCATTACACTGCTGCTATTAAAAAGCCAGAGTATTAAACATTATGACTCACTCAATGAAATTGTTCATGGCTGCCTTGGCATTGCACGCCACATACACCAGCCTCTTCAGATGCTCTGCTCTCCTGATGGCAAGTATCACCTTGGAATCTGTTCGATTCAGACAACGACTCTTAACATGGCCGATATTAGAATGAGTGGATTTCAGCTGTACGGTCAGAGTTGTGTTTACTCACGTAGGCCTGCCCTCGGTGGATCCACGATGGCTGTGACGTTGGGTGACACAAGGGCACTGAGAATGTTGGGGAACACATCCTCAGCTTTTCCACAGTGAAACTCAACGTTAGTTAGACCTTCAAATATAACGGAGAACAACAGGAAAAAAAGCAGGAGATGAAGCACTTTAAAATACAATCTGAGTTTATCACTCTGTACTAGGAATAAACTAAAACAAGATGTTCTGGTAGTTTAAAGGGTTATTTTATTAAACTAATGCAACTCATTTATTATAACCACCTTTCTATTTGCATTTAGTGATTTAACATAAAATCAACTCACTTTTGTTTAATAGTTGAGCATCTAAATCAACAACATACTGTATTTGTGAGATCCATTATAATGGATCTTCTGCCTTTTACTCATGGCTGTATGATCAATACTTTGCTAATGCAAAGGAAATAATTACAAAACTGAATCTACTGGTACTTTAAATCCTGTCACTATTTGAACTTCTACACAAGACATTTCAGACTATTGCAAACCACGGGCAACACTGTAATGTTATCTGGCCTCCTACCATTTATCTTTGCATTAACTTTGGCATCCTCCACTGCTTCCTGGCACAGCTCGATCCCGATTACCTTCTTTACTCTCTGAGAAGCAGATGTAACAAAAGTTCTAATGAAAACCTGCCAGAAGGTTCAGGTTCACTTCTCAGTATCTTAAATTTAGAGAATATCATCTGAAATATGTTTATAACTTTGCCTTTAACTGTTCCATGCTCAACTCCCTTCAGTAGATTTTGAATAACACAAAGTCTATCAAAGGACATAAGACAAACAGTGGCTGTGTTTCATATATGCAGGTTTATAACTAGTAGTAACATTTACTGTGTCAATCTGTATAAAGACAGGTGGTTTGTTTATACCAAATTCTCAGAAGATGGCTACAGATGTCAAACCTCACCTTAGCCAGAGAGATGCCAATGGTTCCTGTCCCACAGCACACATCCAGCACTGTGCTGTCCTGATCCAGCTGGGCCCATTCCCCCACAGCAGAGTACAGCACCTCTGCAGCTCCTGTATTCACCTGCACAAGTAACACAGGCACACTTAACACTGGTACAAAATGTGTATGGAGGCTTTCCAGCTGTATCACAAAGACAGAGACCGCAGCTGCAATACATCATGTATTTAGGTGGAAAGTATACAGTAAATCAAGCCGTTTCTCACCTGGAAGAAGGAATGAGGGGATACTCGGAATTTTAGACCCAGCAGTTCCTCATGGATACAGCTCTCTCCAGCCACCATTTCACAGGGCAGGTCTTCTGGGTTAGGAGATGTCCTTCACAGCCAAAAACATTAACATTTACACTGAATTATACAATGGATTGTGTTATTCTGATGACTGCCATTAAATGCTGAGAGAAAGCTATTCACAGAGCCTGCTGGGGGGGGGGGGGGGGGGGGGGGGGGGGGGGGGGGGGGGGGGGGGGGGGGGGGGGGGGGGGGGGGGGG
>JAUMHL010000030.1:4899045-4916877 GCA_032362345.1 Sandelia bainsii
CATGCGGCCCCCCCCCCCCCCCCCACCTTTGACCCTCTCTAATGAAGTAAAGAGAAGTTACGCCGCTATGTTTCCCCTCTCCTTCTGTAAAGTACTCCCTCATGGAGGTCTTTAGAACATCAAGTTCCTTTTCTTCAAGTTTCTAAGAACAAGGGAAAGAGATCAAAGTGAGAAAGGTGACAATTTTCAATGAAAAAAATAAATCTAACATAGTACTGAAAACATTTCATCACCTGTGGGTTGAAGAACACCATAGCCATGGCTTGTTTGGTCCTCGTAGTCCGTACAGTCAACTGCTTCCAGTGCCCTTCATATGTCTCAGGACTGTACACAGAGTATGGTGTTGTCCTGTTAGCAAAATAATTCCCAAGTTAAATGCAGTAGAGGAAATGTGTAGTAAGAAAATCAAAATTTATTTTTTATATTCTATACATATTAATTGTATTAATTAAATATTTTAAATAATAGTACCTGATGAATTTCTGAAACTCGCTCACCACTCTCTTGGCCTCAGCTGAGACATGGCACGTCTCGGCTGGCTCCACCACAGCACAAGAGCCGCCTTTATATTTCCCCAGGCGGAAACCGATGGTCTTATCCTCACCATCTGCTCCCACTGAGATGAGGAACTCGCACTTGTTTCTGTACTCTGTCTGGTACAATACAAAGAAATATGAACAGGTATTAGATACAAAACTTCTAAACATTTTCTGTTTCCAGCTTCACAAATGTCAGAATTTGCTGCTTTCTCTCTCATTGTAAATGAACTCTCTTTGAGTTTTGGACACATTTTCTGACATTTTGCAGACTAAACAATTAATACGGGCAACAAAAATCTATAAAAAATGAACACAATTGTTTGCTGGAGACTTAAAAATAGGCCTATGTCCAGTAGCCTTGCAATGGCTGATGTTTGAAAGTATGTAGGCCATGTGTGGATAAAATGAGAGTTGTGTTAGACCGAACACATGAACATACCTGTGTAGGAGATGGTTGAATAGGTTTCAGAGGACAGCACATTTTGTTGTACTTCCCTTTCTGTGCAAACAGCCATGGCAACATGGCTTTGTTGGTGCCGCCAATCTCTCTGAAAAGGAAACAATGTGGCATTTACACTAAAAAATATATCTGTACTATACTATATCTAGCATAGCTGCTTGCAGCAGATCTGCTACAATTCCATATACAGCAAATGATTCCACTTACTTGGCCAGCCTCTGAAGAACCCCCACCACCTCCTGCTCCTTCCTCCTCAGCTGCTCCTCATAAGGCACATTCCACAGAGGAGTCACCACGTTGGCTATCTGAACACTCAGTGGCTCCTCTTCCTCATTCCCCTCTGTCCGCTTGGATGGGGGCTGCCCCGCTGCTCCCTCTCCCTCCTCCTGTCTCCTCTTCCTCAGGATGGGGTCTGCTTTAGGTTTGGCCAGCCTGACGCTCAGCACCTGGCCCTTCCACTGCATACCATGCACCAGCCTCATGGCTTTGTCCCGCTCCTCCTCATTTTTAAAGGTGACAAAAGCAAATGTCTGCCTGGCAAACAGCTTGATTTTGTGCGGGTTCAGGCTGTGTTTGGCCAGGAACTTCTTCAGGTCATTGAAGCCGATGAACTTTGGTAGATTCCTGATCTCCACTTTGTAGATCTCAGATGTGAAGAGGTCCTCTTTGATGTAGCGGTACATGTTGGGGTCTGAGGCTGCCTCGTTCTCTCCTTCAGGTTTGACGTCAGACTGTCCATCACTTGTGGGGTCTTGGGAGGGGCCATCAGCGTCAGCCTCCTTCGAGAGCAGTGCATCAGCCACTGGGCTTCCACTAGCATCTGCCATCACTCTGTTTGCTGGTGCAGTTAACAATGAGCACTGTGAAAATACATCAGAATACATTCAGTAACAGGATTCTGTCAGTCTTGTCGACGTTACTAGACAATTTTTGTTGTCATATTAGCACTTTTTACAATTAGACAATTTTATACGTGTACAAAGTGTGCTCAAATATCAAGCTGAATTTAGGAGACTTTGTAACTTTTGTGCAATTGAATTAAAACAAAAGAAAAACGGAAGAGCTCTCGGAGCGTTTAAATCTTCCAACAGCTACATGTACATGCATTAAGTTCTTGAGCTTTATTTGTATGTCACTTTAAAATACTTTTTCATTACTTGCACTGCTTACAGAGGTACCTAATATTAGCTAGAGGCAGATGGACGAATTAGCATCCGCTGATGTTGCGTTCCTTATTCAAAGAAAAATAATTCGTCATTATCCCTTTTAATATTTGGCCAATAAAAGTTCCCCGTCTTGCTACATATCAGCGGCCACGTTTAACTAACACCCACATAATGTTCAGGTCCTTTACCTTACCTTAATTTCACTGCTCATCTAAACTGTACAGGACGCCGCCATATTACTTCAACCACGTGCGACGTGAACTTTGAACTTTTTTAAAGTGACAGTGTTCATATTGGTGCTCGAGCTACTTTACAAGGTTTACAAGGGTCTGTCTGTTACTTTTAAACTCTTCTTTGTTCTAACGGATAATGTGTCTATAGCCAAGGGACACACAGCAAATACAAAACAGACAATATACTAATGCTAATTAGACTCTCAGAGGTTCTAGCTTTCCCCCTGGGATTAATGAACTTTTAAATTCCACCCTATACCAGCTGCTGCTTTTGTTCCACAGTCTTTATATCTATATAATATTTGACCTTATTTTTATTAATTAATCGAAATGCATATATATTATACATACTTACTGGAGTACTTGCACTTTTGCACCTCTGATTTTACATTTCAGTATATTAAAGCCAATAATTTGTGCAACAGATATAGTACTGTCAAAAGTTTGTATTTCTAATATATAACAGCATTTAGTCAATACCATGCATTGAGATATACACAGTATATATACATATACATATACAGAGTGTGTACATATATACATATTCACATTACAGAGAGGCGGTGCGCGCGCTGTCACCCTGTGGGCGCGGGTATACGTAGGAAATTCGGCGCGCGAAAGCTGAAGCAGGAAGTGAGAGCAGCTGAAAGGAATCGGCGGCCAGTTTGGGATTTGAATCTATCAAACTACTTCCACAATCCTCAAACATCTACATTAATATGGCAGATCCGAAGGTGAGGGCACTCGTATTAGATAATCTAATGTGTCGTGTTAGCTTTAAAACCAGAATTTTGTAACAAACATCGCATTTTCGTGTTTCATAATTCGTCAAAGTTTGTAAAGGAAGATGTGAGCCAGAAATGCCGATGTTGTCTCTCGCGATGCTAGAAAAGCTAACTGATGCGTTTTCATTGCTACAAGATGTAATGAAAGCTGAAGAACTCTGACAGACGAATAAAAATGTCTACTAGAAGATTTTATATTTTTAGGCATTTCCTCAGAATTAAGGTTTATGAGCGCAGAAGTACTCTACAGTGTGCAGACAGCCAGCATGTTAACGTTAGCCTCACAGTCATTAGCTTAGGCAATGGATACCCGACTTTAAACGATTTCAATACACTGTTGTACTCGTCGGTTATTTGAACACAGTATTATAATCTCCAAGAAACTGTCTGGTAAAGACAACGAGGTTAGCTAGGACCATTGTCTTTGTCTACCAAGTATTACAGCTGCCAGCATTAGTTGGCTAATGTTAGCTGTAGCTAATAGGTGCGCGCTGGTTACAGTGACTCCGTATTATTTAGCACGCAGTAGTAAGAAGGTTAACACTGGACGGAGTACCACTTGACTCTTAAATTTCTGTAAAATATTCTCTGGCTTTTGTTAGCAACGCATGCTGTGGTGTGAAAAGCCCAGCCATTCGCTCTCGACTAGCCTGCTAGCAAAAGGCCTCGATAACTAGCTAGGTAACTTTACAATGAGTTGTCTCAGGAAAAAACAACAAGTTGAACAACTATTTGCTAGCATCTGTGAAATAGAATGTAACTTCATCAAGACTAACCTTTCATTGTGCTTATCTAATTATTCAAGCCAATGAGTTTACTAAATACAGTTATCTTTAAGCTTAACGTTAGCAGAAGAAATATAGCTTAGCGTTATCTCGTTTAGCTAAGTAGCGAGACTTACATTTACATTGAGATACGGTTAAGTTGCATTGTCACCAACTTTCAGAGCGCATACGTTTAATGTGCTAAAACTAGGTTTGCTACCCGAATAAAAGCGTTTTCCTACTCCTGTTGGCTTAATGATCTTGCAGATGGGTGTGCTCCTTTTGTCCTAAATATTTTCTCTTAATTTTGTATTAAGAATATTTATGTTCTTTCCATATTAATGATTGATTTTACACACAAAAAGCAGATAAATTGTCAAGCCCAAATAGCATTAAAGATGCTTGGCTCAGCAACAGCAATTCATAAAAGGGATTGCCAGTTCCCACTACAAAAGCTATAGTTAACCAGTGAGCTCTTAAATCCCTTCATTGATGCATTCATGGCCTGCTGGTCCTTTGCCTGAAATCACTTTATTTCAGCAAGTCTAAAAAGTACTACACTGACCTCTACCATATGCCAAATTATTTAAATTAGACGCTAGTGACTAACACAGGGAAGTGTTTTTTTTTTTCTTTTTTCTTCATCCCTTGCTTTTCTTTCTAGGACCAGGATGACCATGACACCACTGCAGATGGTGCAGAGGACACTAATCACGATCCCCACTTTGAGCCCATTGTGTCCCTTCCTGAGCAGGATGTGAAAACATTAGAAGAGGATGAAGAGGAACTCTTCAAAATGTAAGTGTATTTAATAGTTGTCTTTGATTAGTGTTAAGTAAGCCAGTACATTGGTATCTTCACTAAGAATGACTGAAGTATACTGTTGTTGTTGTCTTTTCCCCTAGGCGGGCTAAACTATATCGCTTTGCTTCTGAGAACGACCCACCGGAGTGGAAGGAGAGAGGAACCGGTGATGTCAAGCTGCTGAAACACAAAGAGAAGGGCACAATTCGCCTCTTGATGAGGAGAGACAGAACCTTAAAGATTTGTGCTAATCATCACAGTGAGTCGTGTTGACAAATATTGAATTTCTGTTCTATCTTTATACAGCATAGTTGTATTTATGAGGAAAACAAACAATAATAATGAGCTATAATACATTCAAATTTGGAGTCTCTAAATGCCAGTGGATGACAAACAGCAGTATGAACTGTATGGCAATATTGTGCACATACTGTATATAGGCGTTGTATTTGTGTGTACACTAAATTAATTTCCATAGCAAAGCCATGTGTTGAGTTAATATTTGTACTACAGATAGGTTACTCAGTCATACTATGACAGTTTTATCCTGGGTGTAGTAAACATGGACTACTGGCTCTGATAAGAAGAATAGAAATTGTACCAACCTCATCCAAATTTTTTGATTGCGCATGTTTTGATTTACACCATTTGTAAAAAGTAAAATATCCATGTACCATTGTGTAATCGCTACATACAACCAGTATATATTCTTCTATTCCTGCTTTGAAATGTTAACCCTCTTCCCCCTATTGTGAACTACAGTTAAACCCACAATGGAGCTGAAGCCCAACGCTGGCAGTGACAGGGCATGGGTGTGGAACACACTGGCAGATTATGCAGACGAATGCCCCAAACCTGAACTGCTGGCAATACGCTTTTTGAATGCAGAAAGTATGTATTTACATATGTAATATTACACATGAACTTTGACCCAACCCCACCCCCCTTTGTGCATGTAGCATAATTTAACATTGGCCATCACACAACATCATTGTAATTGTTATGTTTACAGATGCTCAGAAGTTCAAGGTGAAGTTTGATGAGTGCAAGGAAGAGGTCAGCAAACAGACAGAGGGAACAGGTATTTAAAATTTCAGACATTCATTAACTAGGATTTTTTGTTTTTGATGGTCTGTATTGTGACATATTTTGAACTAAAATTCTACAAGAAACATGTCATGTGACAGGTTTTGAGTATGCAGACACACTCTGTTCTTTGCTGCTCCCTCCAGCCTGGGACTTTTTCTGTCTGCTACATGAGCATGCAGAATGTAATGCTTTACCATCTTCCTAAAAGGCTGGTGTCACTATGTTCTGCTACATTGTAATTTTTAACTGGTTAGTACTGTATTTTTTTCTTACATGACCACAACAGTAAAGCGTCACATGGTCTATCAAAAGTAATAAATTAAAACAATGAGTTGGATGCTGCAATTCTCTTTGGCAGCATCTTGTTCAAAATTCTATTTAAGAGACCCTAAACTTCACTGTTTTGCCACAGGCAACACTGACGGTGCAAACAAGGTGGCTGAGAAGCTGGAGGAGCTTTCTGTAAAAGACAAGGCGTCAGAGGAAAAGAAGGTAGAGGACAAAAAGGAGACTGAAAAGAAAGAAGATGAGAAAAAAGAGGTGAAGGCTGAGGAGAAGAATTGAGAACCAAGAACTTGCTTTGCTGATCTTCAATTTATCAGTTTTTCCTCTTTTTCTACAATAGACTCTAAATGAACTGAATTTGGACACTTGCATATTATTAGTTTTTTTTTATCTGTTTTGCCTCAAGATCACAAGTCCTTGATGCCACTGGGGGAAAAAAAACCAAGATAGTGAATTTATGAAAAAAAGAAGCCCTGCCCACCCCACCCCATTCCTTTTCTCCTTTGCACCATTCAATGCCACACTGTCCATTTGTGTCATCTACAGTTCAATGTTACCTTTGACAAACTGTGAAAAGAGGCTTGTGATAGTGATAAGTCCCACATTGGGGTGATTTTTTTTTTTTTTTTTTTCTAAAGCAGAGTTTGTTTGTAGGAGGAGAGGATAATGCAACCTGCTCGTTAGCAGTACAGTGTCAGGGACCAGGTGTCGTGGAGGTGCATTATAAATATATAATCCCACAATGCATCTGTTACCCTGTCAACTGTCCATGCTTCCACCATTAGACAGAGCAAGTAAGGTGAAGACGTCTCATTGAATGCCTTGTAGAAATACTACTTTGATTCCTTCATTTATCAGTTCGGTTGGGAACTGATAAAGAGGAATCCACTACAGGCAGATAAGGGGCATTGGATGTTTGCTGCAGATTGCAGTGACCACTGATAACTGATAAGAGATCAGATGCACTTAGCTAGCTTTTTTGTTTTGTTTTAAATTTCTGAAAAATATAAAATCCCAAGTGAACGGTTTATCAGAGTTGAATGCAGCAGCACTCTGACTTAAGTTCCTCAGCAGGAAATCCAGTTTGCATTCTTTAGATCATAACATTCCCAGACTTTAAAGCATGTAGAGTATATGTAACAGAGTGTGCCCTATCTGATCTGTGTGCTCAACACCCTCTCCTTTTTCCCCCCCACTAATTGAGTTCTTAACCTTGCCTCTAAAGTGCATCTAAGTGCCAGTGCATCTGTAAATACATGTACATGGATGAAATGTTACTTTTCATTTGCGCTTAAATGACTTGAAATGTTTCCTCCACCTTCGAATAAAAGCTGTCAAAGACCATGTTTGCCTTGATAGAATTGTTTCCTCTAAGAGTTCATGATGAAATCTGCCGTTAGGCCAGTCTGGCTCCACAATGTTGAGGATCAAGTTATAAATTCAGCTGTTAGCTGTAGCTTAAAAGAATTCACTTAATATCAAGGTTATACAGGTGTCCCACATTCTGCCTTTTTATAAAGAACAATCAACTTCATTCGCTCAAAGACATGAAAACTTTATTTACTTTGCTCAGATCATGGGGAAATATTTCCTCTTCACAAAAATAGGAACGCATGTACATTTATAGTATACTCTATATTTTAATACATAGTGAATTTTCTATGTGAGAAAACAAAATCAGCTGATAGCTGAAGGAACAGGTTCAATGTTGACTGTCAGGAATGGTCCCTGACTTGCAGTCATGTCCACCCCACCCATCCCCCCCCACAACATCAGACTAATGGCAGTCATCTTAAAGAGGAATGACATCGATAGTGTTTTGATATGTGTTCAAACATGGGTCTGTAAGTCATGATAGACTGGGGTATATTCGGACAACTCAGCAGCTTATGGTCTACTCAGATATTTCAGGATGTTCCAGTTTGCAGTTCCAGTGATTCTCTTACCCACCAGATGCCAAAAAGTAGTCCTGTATACCACACCCTTACAACAGAATCTGCAACAATTCAGAAATTGCCGTGTTCAGGGTAAGGCAGCTGGGTGAGACCTTTAAAGGGGAGACCATATTGTTCCCAAGGTTGTAACTACAGTGTGTTTAGATAAAATCCAGCCATTTTTAGAAAGCATGCAGCTACCAGCTTTTACAATCCAATCTGTAGAAATGAAACTGCATCAGAAGAGGGACAAAAAAATCTAATAAAAATTAATGTGATTTCATTATTAAACAAGATGATTCATAACCTTGCACCCTGGTCATACAGAACTTTGTTGTCAAAATTCTTAAATTGACCCAGTCTGAGTTGCTCACAAGTGTCACTTCTGCCATTTGCTGCTCAAATCAAAACACTGTTGGTATTACATTGTCCCTTGGTGTACAACAGCCACATTTTATTACGCATGAAACAACTTTACATCTCAAAAGGCAACAATGGTTTATTCTTAATGCAAATGTAGCCACACCAAATTTACCATTTAAATCTGTATAATCTGGCTTTTTTCCTATTCAGCTGATGCAGACTTAAAATAAAATATTCTACTTAGATAATATCAGTTATACTCAATAGTAATACATATTCTGCATCTTTTTCAGTTAACAGCAAAAAGAAACGTGGTGAGCAAATACCAGAGCTGTACCAGACAGCTGCTGCAAACTTGAGTTCACTGTCTTAAGAAGTAGAGGTGTGTAGCCACTTTTGGCACTGAAATCTCAAGGCAGCTTATATTGAACGCCCAATCCTTGACTATGTTTGCAGCATGTATTGGCATTTCAGTGTAGATCACGTGACATTCACAATCTGTAGTCAGATTATGGATTTAATATTTGACTTTCTCAGCATCGCATATCTCGTCTTTGTTGTCACACAGTTTCTACACTGAAAGGTAAGACAAGCTATATTTTGTCAATGGACTTAACCCATTTTTCA
Source organism: Sandelia bainsii (assembly GCA_032362345.1). Taxonomy (NCBI): domain Eukaryota; kingdom Metazoa; phylum Chordata; class Actinopteri; order Anabantiformes; family Anabantidae; genus Sandelia; species Sandelia bainsii. The sequence goes on from JAUMHL010000030.1 coordinate 4,908,095, forward strand.
GGATCTCATTTATTTACTATATAATTTATCAACAAGAAAAACTCCACACAAAATAAAACATCCTTTCAGGGTTTAAGAATGCGTATAAAAAAAAAAAGATGTATCAAACATAGGTTTTTAAAAGCTTGGGTATATAAAAAGAACAAACAAAAGAATGAATGGGTGATTAGTTATCTTCATTTTACTACATGGGACAATGGCTTGTTTTTCTACACCCTTCCAATCCTATGATTATAACGTTAATGTTTTATCTTAAAGGAAAGGAAGAAACGTTTTAACAGTTGATTTGGTTGTGCAAGGCTGGACCAGTTCTGAACTTAGTGAGAACCGATGGGGTGAGGTATTCCGATATTTCAGAACGCAAACATAATCAGCCCAGTGCCAATGTCGCATTGAAGTCATCCTAACTGAACGTCACTGAAACAAACAGAAGCCCATGATGATGCACCTGTGTTAAGGGAATAAATTAGGCTAAGCTATACTCGAGCCCTAAATACTGTATCTGCACTCGGCTGAGAGACATTCATAATGTATGAATTCATATCCGCTAACATTTCTGCTGCTTGCATTCATTCCTGAGAAATTTGTTTTTGTTACAGTTTGTTTTAATTAAAAGCAAGCCGTTCTCAATGAATTTGGAATGCAACCACCAGACATGATATGATGATGATGATGTCCCCTTGATATCTTCTGTCCCAGCTTCTCATATCACTCAGGTTGTGTTTCCTCCACTTGCAGTTAATCTAACCGATGTGTCCTCCGTCACTTCTCCACATACGCGGCACATGACACGAACAGTACAGGTTAAATGTTAAGCACCTTGACTTCTGGAGGTCGTTCGACTCGGAAAGGACATTTTCTCACAGAAGTCCGTAGTGAGGATGTCGGTGTGTTTAATTCATCTGTAGTGTTTTTGTTCCGCCTTGCTGGAGCAGAGTTTGTAGTTTGTGTGTAACATTTGGAACAATGCAGGTTATCATGACCACAGCTGAGACAACAGTAATAACATTGACGATCTGTTGGACAGTCCACTCTTATGACCAAGATGATGAGCCACAAACACAACATCCTTACACGTACAGCACAGCCCGCAGCGGTATCACCTGACAATCAACCCCATCCAGTACAAACACACAGAGGCATTTGGCTAGACAGACCCACACAAGAGAAGACGGAACCTCTGACTAAACAATAACTCCTAAGCAGGGAGTGATGTGTGCCCCTGACTGGCCATTATCTAGACTTGACTAAATTAACGGGAGAGAATCTCCTTGTAGCAGGGTGGCCGATGTCGTTGGAGGTGGATGCAGTATCCCTGCTCACACTGATATCTCATAAGTGGTGCCTCCTACACCTGTCACCTTTTTGACGTTACTGTGGCGACTGGGGCTGAGGGTGGCACTCTGGGTGCTGGGGTGGCAGTCCATCTGCCCATTAACTTTCATGGCCTCTCTGCATGGAAAGAGAAAAACAGAAGATGATTCAACACTAAGAGCTAGAGATGCAATACAAATCAAACAATAAGGTTGTACATGCAGCAACATGCAGATTAGATGTCTGGAACATGACAGTTTCAATTGAGTGAGATGGAGGATTACTTGAAAGTGGACTTGTTAGTGACGCAAAAGGCTGGGAAATGTTAGATGAGCAGGTGAAAAGCATGCAAAACAAAAAGGATGAGAGAAGCCACACAACTTTATTCATCTGACATTTTCAAAATAATACAAAAATTGATTTTTTTTTTCTATAAAGGCAAACATATAAACTGGAACAGAACGTATATTCACACCAGGAAGAACAAATTAATCAATGGACATCACAGTTGGACAAATACACCATGTACAGATGCAATATGTTGCCTCAGTTAGGACTAGTACACTAGTGCCCATGAATTGCCAGCTGTGTCCAGCAGAAGGAGCAGTGTTTCCAATGGGAATACTTTCAATGCCCGCCAGTCACCATTGGCTCAGTACAATGCATGCAGTCCCACAGCGACAACTTTAGGATTCATACCTTGGGCCCCCCAGACGAGGTGAGTCTGTCCTCTCATGGGCACTGATGTAGGAAAGTTTCTGGTGGGAGTAGGAGGGGGATCTGGGCATAGCAGGGGAGTGGGGCTGGTGGCCTGGGGAGCGATAGGGGGCGTCAGGGCCAGTGGCCCTGCTCTGGCTGCTGTTGGTGCTACTGTGATCTGTATGCAGGGAGGTGGATGAAGTCCTAGGTGCACGGCCCAGCGTGGAGCCAGCGTGGCGCAACACAGGGGTTCTTTGCCCATAGCTCGCAAGCCCCACTCCCATCAGATTGTCCCGAGAGCCTCCATAAGCTGGTGGTGTTGGACCTCTAGAGCCAGGGCCCCGGGGCCCATCTGGATAGCAAGCATTGGGGGGCAGGCCATAGCCCCCATCAAACACACCAGAGTCTTGGGCATAAATATGCGTCTGGGAGCACCCATGCAGCATCTGCCGCTTTTCCCTCTCCTCCATCTCCTTTCGTTCCTGGATGGAGGCCATTATGGTCTGGGAGAGGTTGTCGTAGCGCACTGGGGACGGGTCTCTGTCCCTTCCATGAGGGGACTGCCTGCCCACAACCCTGGGTGGAATCACTGGACTGTAGGTGGGGGCGACCTGCTGCCTCTGTATTTCAGTTTCCCGGATGTGGCACATTTTGGTGGGCAGGTAGGGCGAGTGGAACCCCATGGAGGCCATACCACGATGGGCTATGCACTCACTGGCAGTGGCTGGGGAGATGCTGGGGTTGAGCAGGCTGTCATAAGAAAGGCTGCCATTACGGTTGGAGAGTGTGTTTGGTGAAAAGACACTCTTGTAGGGGGTGGATGTGACCGTCTGCGGCTGCAGCGCTGGGAGCTGACCCTTCTCCGGCCGAAGGTGACCCTGCTTCAGGCTGAGAGAGCGGGAGTTGATGGGGTCAGAGTCCAGCTGGAGGGGAGAGGACTGGAAAGTGCGATGGAGGGGAGCATTTGTGTACTCAGGCAGGTCCAGATTTGGTTCGGATCGGTAGTCATGACCACGAACACCCTCTTCAAGAATGGCTGGATTTTTATGGTCGTCTGGCATAACAATCTGTAGATAATCAGCAGAATAACACGTGAAATATTGCTGAAATATGAAGAAAGTCCATCTTAACAGCGTGAAGCTACTAATAATAATACTACATTAAATATGTACATAAGTACCCAACAAATCATGTCTTACCTTCTCTCCAGCAGTGTGGTATTGGACTTTAGGCATAGTGCCAAAGGACGGTCTGAATTTGTACATGGCTGGAGTTGATGGGTGGGTCTTGCCAGAAAGAGAACTCTCTACAATACACACAAAGAAAGAAGATGAAAATTAACACTGTAGAGGTATCCCATTATATTAAAAAAAGTCATGTCTGGGAGAAAGGGCAAAACACCAGAGCTAAATTCTATTATCAGAGTAAAGAACTTAGGGTCTGAAATTTCTTGAAACCCACATCACCTTCGTCCCTACCACAGTATGAAAATAAAGGAGTGGCTGGGTAGCTAGAAGGTAGGAATAGAGTACATTCTGTAGATCAGTATCACTAGATTACTGATACATAACACATTAAAGTCCTACAACATCTATGATGAATCTCATGTGTCTGTCATCCTTAGAAAGTAGCTGGTGGTATGTAAAAACAACAAAAGTTCTCTTAATAGGAAGAAAGGGAGGCAATCCATTTAGATTGACTGCAGTACTTTGAGGTACCACCAGGTAGTGGTAGTGCTCCATAGAGGAGCAGGGAGTGTTCACTCCCTGACAAAATGCACCATGACACTAAAAATTCTTTGGAGGGAACCTGCTGTTGTAGGTTCACATGATATATTATTGATACCTCATGCTATTGAATGCAACAGTATAAATTTAGCACTGTCTATCGCCTTTAGCTGTTAACACTGTAGGATCCATCACTGTTCCATACTTAGGCAAATGACTCCCAAAGGCAGCCGGTCCTGACTGTACACCATATTACTCTCTCCCATCCCTCCATTTGGCTGAGCTCTCTTGCTACACATCACCAGACAAGATTCCACTCTGAAATCTCTCCATTGTACCACAAATTCAGTGAGAAGGGCTTGCCTCATCGCTACAAATCACGGGTGCTCTCTGGCCACGGCATAAAAAAGGCCATCAACTTGCCACTAGGACAGATATTTATCAGGCTAAACTAGTGCCAAGTCACACACTGGGACACTGGTGATCTACTGAAGACGTTTGGCCAGCCTTGATGGCAATCAGAAAGGGATTTATGATGATTGACAGGAGAGAGTGAGAAGGGGGGAGAGAACACATTAGTGGACTTACCTTCACTGGAGGTCAGCGGGCTTTTCAGCTGGTTGTACCTGTCTGCTTTAGGCGGCAGTGGCGGCTGCGTTTCTTTGTCATCGAGGCCATCCAGGCTGCTTTTGGACTACAGGGAGGAGAGCAGGGTGTTAAAGCTTCCAGAAGGGGTGGAGAGACGTAAAGATGTAATAGAGAAGAGGATGTGCTGGTGTTAAGGATGCACCAACACATCCTCAAGTGTTGGCTCGGTTTGTGCCTCAGTCACTTGAGGCATTTTTGCAGTTTGAATCATCCTGTAAACTTACCCATATAGACACAATATACCCTCTTATGTGACTGTGTGAGTCACTTGCCTTTGACGTGAAGTGTCTCCCAATATTCTGAGCAATAGGGAAATTCTCTGATATATCTGACTTTAGTAGGTTCTTATTTTTTTGCCTTTAGTATGAGCTTGCTCTAAAATAAGAAATAGGGAACACTACTGAGGATAGACTATGGGTAAACATTACCTTAGAGAAAGGGTTATCTATAAGACACTCAGATGATGGAATAACAGAAGAAATTGCAGTAGAACGTTTGAACAACTCACTTTGGAACTGATGATGGTGCCATGGATGCCGTTGTTGCTGACCTTGATGGTGATTTGCCGGTCTGAGAGGTCTGGTCTGATAAATGGGGGCTGGATTTTAATGTGGGGCTTTTTCCTGGGGTCCAGCATGTACCTGTGCAGAAATGTTCGACAAGCCTTAACAAACAGGTTCTTTTATTTGTCATGTCATGCTACTTTGGAAATTTTCATCGTTTAGTATGGTCCACCAGTCGGTGTTGTCATTTGATTTGAAATGTAATTGACCGCGTCGCTAGAAGAACATTTGCAACTCTTAACACAGCTGAACCAGCACACAGTGTACTATTTAAGTGCTTCACTTCCAATAACACATAACACATATGCCAGCATTGCCTTCTGGATGAAAGTAAAGCCACTGGTGCTGCAAAATCAATTTTGTTTTTCTGTGAAAGCTTTTTCAATAATGTAACATCAATATTTATGCTAATAAATCTTATTTGATTTTAATCTGAAAACACACTGTGTTCTAATCTCACTGCAAATTGTATCTCATTAACAAAACATGGGTATTGTCACAAAAGCAGCAGATATTAGCCATTTTATTTCCCCCATCTCCTACTTCATAAAATGAATATTATACTACACATGCTGTACAGAGTACACGGATGAAATTATTTATGAATTTTATATTGATGTAATCCCATTTGGCTAGTTACAGTTTAAAAAAACAGACAAAACTGCAATTAAATGAGTCTTTTTTCAAAATTAAAAAGGGCTGTCATGATTTCATTTAATGTTTAATGGTCAGCATGGGAATTTGGAGCAAAATGTGTGATGTATTTTCCATCATATTTTACATAATCGACCCCTACATAAAAAATGCATGTCACTAAATGTACGTAACTGATTTTCTGTCAGATTTTAGTCAGGAACAACATCCTTTGAATCAGTGGTTCAGTAAATCAGAAACCTTCCATCAGGGACTTTAAAGACAGATGTTTGTAACACAGCTTTTCACCCCCACCTGCTGTTGTCTCCCTGCAGTCACACTGTTGATTTTTATGGAAAGGGACTCGTTCCATTAGGATGTAAGACTAGTGTTCTGTGTCTTAGCGATGCCGTGTGTGTGTGTGTAAAAAGCACGTTGACTAGCTCTGCGCTCTCTTTCCTGTTAACTGTTGTTCTACATTAAATTCTCACAGCCATCTGCTTTCCCCCAGGGTTGCTGGCTGCTTTCAGGCAGAACTAGATACACACCTCCGCAACCTCCTCAGAGCATGTGTGTATATACTCATACACATACACAATAGTACAGTGTTATTTCTGGAGTTAGATGGTGTGGAACTACCATCCATCCATGCTATGGATAGCTTTGATGAGCCACAACCCTACTTATACATAACTATACACATGTACACACACTCATAATCTGTTATTGCATTTAGAAAAGATGAAAAAGCAGGAAGACGATTCATTAAAAATCATTAGGTGGTTTAATATATACCAAGAACAACCTGTTGTACATTCACGCACACAAGCAACATAATAGTATCTTACCTAGGTGCCAGAGGACTACATAACACATACTCCATGTTGCCACAGCAACCCTTGGTGAAGGGATTTACTCCTCCACGAAACTTGCCCGTCACCTGAGGAACACAATGACTTGTTTAGAGTCGGCAGCAAAAAAAAGCACAAGGTCATTCATATAGAACTGAAGTCCAGTTCTTGACTACAAAGAAGGTCAATCACGCTGTTGAAGCATGATGTAATTAGTGCGTGTGGCAATATTTGTGAATGTTTTCTTACTATGTTTATTAAGGTAAATTTGTTTCACATATGCTAATTGGATTGTATTATTGCACTGTATGTGCAGGTGGAGTGTCAGTACATGCTACTTTTCTCCAACTTTTCTCTTATTTAAGAACTGAAGTGAGCCCAGCTACCAACAGTCAGGCAGCTCTAGGTGTGAATGTTTGGATCCATGTGTGACTGGGAAGCTGTGTGTTCCCTGGACAGATAATAGTCAAATAAATGTCTGTGTGTGGACATGTGCTGGTGTCTCCTCACTTGTTCATTGGTTGTTCGACCTCGAGCAACAAGCACCATATGGAAACCTGTGAGTCCCATGACTGGAATAAAGAAAAGCCCTGCTATACACATCACAACCAGAGTGGACACAAAGGTCAAGGGCGACAACAAACTATACAAAATCACAAGAACATGTGCAGATGTACTCAACTCGACTGACAGTTTAAACTACTAGAACCAAATTTTGTCCACTCAGAAAACACTACTATGAACACTATACACAAAATTGTACATTTAAAACGAGACAGCAGGCTTTGCAGTGAGATTTCAGTGAAAGGATATGTAACAGTAGTGTGCAGTGCTCCCAGCCTCTCTCTGTGATGGAGGACAAAAATGAGGCCGAAGGAAAAAACTCCCACCATGTGGATGCTCAGCGACAGCAAGAAGAGGAAGAAGTAGCGGTAGTTTCTCCGTCCGATGCAGTTGTTCACCCAGGGACAGTGGTGGTCGAAGTCCTGAGGAGGGAGGGAGGGAATTATACTTCTGAAATCCAATTTAGTTATTCAAACTGATCTCGGTTTGGGCTTTTAATTTTCTTGCAAAACATTTTTTGGCTAGTTGATCACTTCTTATAACTGTTAATACACTAGCTCAAGTCTCTAAAAAGTCAAACTAAATGTTAAGAAAAAAAATATTCTTTGTTGAACAACAACAACCTATAATTCCAAAAAATGTCTAATACTCCTGCTGAATAATGATGGGATTTGAGTGTGTGTTCAAATATCAGTGTCCTGATATGTGTGTACATTTGTTTATATGTTTGTTCAAGTACTATTTTAAATGCTTATAAAAGTATTTCACGGTTAAAGCTGCCAGTAGCTAGTATTTATGCCAGAACTATGATCTTTAGTGAGTACTATGTTCCTGCCAAAAAACACACATTAAGAAATTATTCATAAACATATACTCAGTGTTTGTCTTGGTCTTTAATCCTTGGCAGAACAGCAAAGCCTCTGAATGGAAAAACAATCTAACCTTAATGCATATTTAGATTTCATGCATACTGAATCTACACACACTGTCTCTGTTTGCACATGTGCATTTGTCTCCACACACACACACACCTCCACGCAGTTGTCACAGACGCTGCAGTGCGAGCAGCGGGGCGGCCTGTAGAAATGGCAGGTGGCGCACCACTTCATCCGGACCTGAATGCCCTTGATCTCCACGTTTTTGTAGAGCGGCGCTCGGAAATCATCGTCCTTGTCCTCGTCTTCATCCGCTGGCAAACACATAAACAGAGCACAGATGCGTAGGTTGGAGTGTGTGAAAAACTGTCACAAACAAACAGATATATAAATACATATCTATAAACTGTAAATATGTGAAGTTTTCTCGGACTTTGGAGCTTTTTTCTTTGGTGCTACAGTGGAAAGTAAAAAGTATTTCAGCTGATCAAAGAGCACATTAAAACAACGGTCAGAGCTCGAACCATTGACAAAATCATTTGACAGAACAGTAATAACTGCAGCAAGATCCAGGTAGCCGAACATGCAACGAGAAAACAACAGAGACGGAAAAAGAAAAAGAAAGGTAGAGCATAAAAATACACAGCTCCATAACAAGAGATTGCTCTGTTATTATGGCTCTCAAGTCGCTTCAAATAGATTTTAAAGGTTAAACCGCCTGCCAAACCGACAGACACAAGCAGCAGTTACGCTTGCATCTCCTCTGACAGTTTCCTTTCTACAACTGCTTGATGCAAAAAATGTTCAGCAGACAAAGCAGCGCCTTATTATATATATCCATCCATCCATCCATTTTCTTAACCGCTTGTCCTCGTAAGGGTCACGGGGGGTGCTGGAGCCTATCCCAGC
>JAUMHL010000030.1:4925309-4938647 GCA_032362345.1 Sandelia bainsii
ACGGGGTTTCAGTGTCTTGTCCAAGGACACCTCGACATGTAGCTTGCTGGGACTGAGAATCGAACCGCTCACCCTTTACCCACTGAGCTATCATGCCGCCCCAAAAAGAATTTATCCATCCTTGTCTCTGTGTTGGTGTGCAGTTGGTAGTTGGAGATTGTATGTATGTGTCTGTAGCTCTTGGAGGAGAGAGACGGGGGATTGTGTATGGAGGGCAGAGACTGAACAGCCATCAAAGAAAAAAAATCAATCCAAGATCAATCCAGTCAATCCAGAGAGCTTATGGCACTGACACTGATGGGTAGCACTTTTCTTAGTCCAACATGAAGGCAGGCATTTATATGAGATGTCAGTCTTCGTGAATGAAGGGAGAATGGACTAGCGTGCACAACATATGTTTTATTCATTCAAGTGTTGAATGCAAGTGACGTTCATGTCAGTCAGCTGAATTCAAATCCATGAGGTTATTAAAGAAAGTTATAAGCGTATTCTAGCAATTTAGCTTTGCACTTTCATTTCGCTGTTACCAGGATCAGAAATGAGCATAAATGACACCAGTAACACAAGATGATACTGAAGGGCCACTTCCTGTAATATATTCAGTACATGGCGAGAACGCCAGCCCACTGATTAGTTCATTAAAGTGAACCCAGTGGGGTGCACATGGGAGGCCTGTTCTCCTGCAGACTGCCTGCTGAGACCCGCTGATCCAGGCTGGTGTCATTTCCAGGAAGTGAATTTTCATTTTAGTTTTAAAAAAAAGGAATTGTGCTGTATAAGGAAATGAGAGTGAGGACTTAGTTTTAGGATTTCACTCCAGATCTGTGTCATACTAAGACATCTTGTCACATTTCTCTTACCAAGACTCTGATTAACAGCCAATCACATAATTTTTATCTCCGTCTATCACCCTCACAAGCCGTGTACCAGCTGGAACACTGCCGGAGTCCCTTCCCAGATTCATCCCTACTCGTCAAATCCTGTCACACCGTTTGTGAATCCCTGGAGGGTAGCATCCCTCACTGCTAACTCCTCTGGGACCTGCCGACCTCTAACACAAACACATTGTTGAGGTTCTGGATTCACACACACACACGGTATTTAGTATTCCACACACACACAACAGCAGCAGCAACAGCAGCACCGAGCCTGGTGACAGTGGAGACGGTGGTGATGTTTGCTGGAGGCATGGAGCAGAGCAGTTCGAGGCAGGTCAGGCGAGAAGCAGAGCTGCACAGATTGAGTATCATGAAATTCTGTTCATACAGCCCCTACGTTTTTATTACGGGTGGGTGTTTTCTTTTTTTCACATAAGGTCAGAGTATGTATCGAATTTAAGTCTAGTTTTCAGTCTATAAAAGATAAAAAAAATAGTAAATAACAGGCATTACAAGTTTCCAGAGGCCACACAACAGAAACCATGCATCCATTCCTTATTTGCTTTCCTGTGACGGGACACTGGGGTGCTGGAGCCTATCCTAGCTGTCACTGGGTGAGAGGCAAGGTACACCCTGGACAGGTCTCCAGTCTATCACAGGGCTGTCACACCCACATTCACACCTATGAGCAATTTAGAGTCACCAAATAAACGGATTGGAGGAAACCCACTCAGGCACGGGAAGGAGCATGTAAACTCCGCACAGTGGATTCACACCCAGGTCCTTCTAGCTGTGAGGTGATTGTGCTATCCACCACACCACCATGCTGACAACCAATTTAGTGCAATTTACAGTGATGTCTGTAAGGAACAAGCAGCAAATACACACATTTGAGAAGCTGGAACCAGTATCTGTTTGGCAGTTGCTCGATAAATGACTTAAATAATTAATGTAAATGTAAATTAATTTTTCACTTAATTATCTCCTCTGGACACAGTCTTTGACAAGTTTTTGTAAGTAATTGAAAAAATCCAGAATCAATCAATATGGAAATATTTTTTCATTTAAAAAGCTTAACATCGTCACAATTAAGTACATGTGTCACGTTTCAACACCACATGCGTGAGAGCTGCATATTAGAAAAGAATTGGCATCTATCCATTTAAACGTGAACACAGAAAAACTAGAACAACCTTCTGGTGTGAAACTAGAAAGTCCAACTGAAGTAACAATATGCAAAACATAGTTTTGAATCAAAGGGGATTTTTAATTTTAAAAATGTTTATTATGCATAAACAGACTTACAGAAAAAAAAGGTTCCACTTCATTTGTGTTTACTGATGAGGAGATAGCCTCGAGGCAGAGCTTACTTCACTCTGAGACAACAGAACAGAGAAGAAACCTGTGCAGCTGCAGGGTACACTTTATTCTCTCTGTATTTCAGCTCAGAGCTCCACACAATTTGCATTTTCGTAATTGCATAAGAGGTCCATTTGAAATTAAATAAAATGCTTTGCCCCCACACGCCACCCTTGTGCATTTACATATTCATAACCCCCTTTTCTATGGTTTGTAGAAAGAGAAAAGCAGAAAAGCTGTCCTGTGAAGAAAAACATTTTTATTTCCTTCAGTAAATATAGTTTAACCAACTTACCACAGTAAACTACATCACATTATAAATGAGCCAAGTGAGCACTATTACAAATGCTGTCTGGCACCATATGAAGCTCTGGTTCAAATGAAGAAAAGTGTACACAGCTGATACATAATGCACCTTTGAGCTTGACACTGACATGCATTTCCAGAGAAACATCAAAACATAATTTGACTTAAAATAATGCAATTCCATTCATGGGTAAGCATTCTCAGGGGCAGATGGAGCTCACTCAGTGATCAAACAAACATTTCCATATGGAAGAGAAATTAGCTTGTGTGTCTCAAGGGGAGGAGGTTAGCATCATCTTTCTTTGCTTTCTCGTCGTGCTCACTGTCTATGTAGTTTAACGTAATACACTCACAAACAGGCCTTTACAATCTCCCAATTTATTTCCTCCACCAGAGGAATCTGCAAAAGCATAAATCACTCGCCTACTCACACACACACACACACGCTCCCAATTTCTCCTTAAATATGAAACCTCCAACTAATCAACATGGTCTGCTCACATAATCCAATAAAACAAACGTCAGTCACTTTTCCTGATGAAAAACAGTTTGTATTGACGTGTCACTTAACTGGCACAACAAACACACCCATGTGCATGGATTTATAACAGCAGTGTGTTGTGCGGGCTGGTGTGGAGTGTAATCTTCCTAAGGGGTGATGACACACGTGCTACCTGTCTTTCAGGCTCCCCGTGGGAAACTGGAAATCAGTACAGTGGCATGGGTCAGTGGGAATAAATGAGGTTTATGGGGCCAAAGACCGTGAGGTTTAACTAGACAAGTGCAGCAAATATCTGTGGGTATTTAGACCACAGTAGCAAGGACAAGTCAACTCTGCCAATGCAACTGTTGCCTCAGTGTGTGTGTGTGTGTGTGTGTGTGTGTGTGTGCATGCTAAGCTCCGTCAGTTTGAAATATGCATCTGTATGAAACCCAATCTAGATATTGGGTTTTGTGGGGGGATGAGTGGGTGGATTCAGCTAACATGGGCGCCCACTGGGAGTGCTCACTAAGTTGCCAGGCTGATATGTAGGAAAGGAAAGCTATGTCTGAAAAAGTTGGCTTTGCCCTGCGCCACATTCCTAGTCACTGTTATTCTAAGCTCCGAGCACTACAGCGTGAATGTGTGGCCACTGTCAAGAGCTTCAAGAGTTACGACTCAAAGAGGCGACAGGCAGTTCAGTGTGAAACCAACGCCTCGACATTTGAACAAATTCCATTCCCTGATTAAGACTCTGAGATGCAATTGAGAGCTCTGGAAACAGCTAGTGAGAGACCTTGAGTTAGGATTATTTTAACAAACTGTTCCCCAGGACAAGATAGTCTTTCACACTCTATCCTGACTTTAATTTAATATTAAAATAACCAAGCTAACGATAAAAAAAGCAAATATAACATTAAGAATTCAGTTCATGATAGGTCAGTTTCAGTTCAGTTTGGTAAATGCAGATTTATACTGAGCCAAGGCAGAGGACGATGATACCAGGTCCCTTTCAACAGTAGCTGTGTGGTGAAAACCCAGCAGTTATAGGAAGACGAGAAGAGAAGGAGATAGGAGGAACTGAGTTGAAATCTGAGGAGGTACTCCAGAAATACAGTAGATGGCAGACAGAGTTTTAAAAATGAGACAAGGTGCTGAACTTCAAGTCCATGCTGTAATGCACAATGACCCCTCAACAATTAGCCCCTTCTCAGACACCATTACAACGGTTAGAGCTATTCATCTTAAAGCACCATCTGCAAGCGCCTCCATCCACACCAGTGAGGTCAGCCCAAATTCTCTTGTCAATTCCTGTGAGAAACTGAGGCCGAGTTTGGCCTGGACACGTGCATGCACACACGCACACACAGAAAAGCTGCTCTCCAGAGAGCAGACCAATCCTCTCAGTCTACACTAAACACCATGTGGAGAGTTTAAGAGTCAGGAATTCAGTCCACATTTAACACATACGCATGCACAGTCACACAAGAAAAGTGTCCTTTACTTACTAATGTGTTAAGATTAAATAAACACAAGCACACACACATTCACAACATGCTTGCTAAAGTCATACATTTCTACTTTGCAGGCAGTGCAAAGCCTTCTGGCTGTGGTTATATTTACAGTACAGCACTCACCCACCTTTCCAAAAACCACAGATTAAAGTGGAGGGCTAAATACCGTAATTTTCACAACTCAAGAATGTCCTTCCTGCTTATCCACTTAATCACATAACATACATACACCACAAACACAGTGACAGTCACTGTACAAACAAACCACAGCTACATTGGTGACTAAGAATAATGCATTTCCACATTGAGAAAATTGACTTGCAGAGTCATGCTAAAGTACTGCTGCAGCCAGTGCAAAGCAACTGAAAATTTTGGTTGTATTTTAAAGACACTTCTGGTTGCCGGATGCTTGTCTGCCCCTGCAGTGCCCATCAGCCTAATGAACTGTTCATCAATCAGTTTAATGTATACACACAGAGGGCCTAGCTGATACAGAGGTTGGCAGAGATGGATGGCACAGGACTCGACTGGTAATAAAACAAGGGGAGATGTCCAAACATATTCCTCCTCCCTTACAGCCAAATACCAGAGGGATAGTAAAAGTTTCTGGAAATCAGCCTTGAGAGGCCTGGTGATGTAGCAACTTACAGAACATGTCAAAGTGTGATAAAATATTTCTGTGGAAGAGTCAGAAAAGAAACAAAGCCATACATACATTTTCCTGCTGCCCTTAGGGCTTCCAGGTGATGTAGATCCCCTTGCATTTATATTACAGTGACTGTCACTAGTTTAAGTGAGTCATAATAACCTCAGAACCAGTCTGACAGTCTGAGAGAAGCTAGCTAGCACAGCCATGACAAACAAAGCTGCTCCGGCAAACCCCATGACAGTTTGAATATGCTCAACAAACACAACGTCTTTGTAGCAATCCACAGCACACCCTCCGTCCATTTTTTCAAAAGAAATATCATGTCTTGAGTTGAATGAGTTGCTTCTAACTTACACGCCAACTATTTTGTAACTTGGCACATTTAGTACCTTGCATTATAAATAATTACTTGAGAAACAATTTTAAAATTCATTAGCAGTGGGAGCGGTTAAACATCAGTCAAGTCCAGTCAAGCAGCAAACTAAAATAACTTTGATTAACTCTGAATTCTCCTGCAAAATATACATAGATGCATTTTTTTTAGTTAATAGCAAACTATAATAATATAATAATAATTTCTCCATAAGCAACCTAGCCTGCACAGTCTAGAACTGAAATACCCTTCTTTAACTTCCAACATGTGCTCAGTCAAATCCAGTCTCCAGGTTTAACACCTCGAGCTATTTTATTTTGAGTGTCTGACTGGATCTGACCGTCCGCTCACCTCTAACAGATCTGACATCATGGTAAAAAGTCATTATTGGACTTAACCTAAAGAGAATATTATGATACATTCAGAGCCAGAGCTGGAATATCACATTCTTAATCTTAAGCGAATGTCCATATGCAGCTCATATTTGTACTTTCCAATTCAATACACACGCCTATAAAAGTGGAAAGAGACTGAAGCCACAGTTAGACTGAATTTAGTACAAAACACCATGGTGACTGACAAACAATGTTGCTCAACATCATACTAAATGAAATGTTTGCAAATTTGAAACAAAAAGGAACACCACTTTCCATATTTTTACTTTGGGCTTAAAAATGCCTTAGCAGAGCTTGGACTAGAACAAGTACCTACAAAAATGTTTATGTAACAGGTAAAAAATGATTCCTTGATTAAATCATGGGTATGGGCAAATGTAAAAATGGACTAAATGTAGGTGGGTAGAAGATGAAAAATACATGAGAACAAACAAATAAAACAGAAAATAGAAATTAAAATAATAGCATCTAAACAAGCACAGTTTTATCATCACAGTTTTCTGTCACTGCCAAATTGTGGACGGATGATCAGCACAAAATAGGTCTTAATATCCAAGTGAGTTTTAAAGTGAGTGGCTACAGTTTATAGTCTATGAGTATAACTAACGTTAGCCTACAGGTTTAATGTAGGTGAGGTCACGGGCCTTATATTAATGTGTCGAGTGGGGTCGGATACATGTGATTTAGACATAATTGTAGGTAATGGGCTGGTTGCTAACAGGCAGATATGAAAGATACATCTAATTCTTTGCAAGAAAGTGATCAAGCATTTTTCTGAAAATTGTTGATTTAGGACCACATTTCCCACCCTGCACTGCAGCTCCTGTTTTTGACCATTTGTGCTATAGAACAAATTGACCCAAAAAAAAAAAGAATGTACAATCCAGTCAGGACTCAGTCGATCCGTCAATCTGCTTGCATCTTTGGAGTGAATATACTATGTGTCAAATTGAATTTGGCAATAATTTATTGATGTAGACAAAAGAAAATCCACCGTTTGGGAGCAGAATTGTGTGGATTTTACATGAATTAATCCAATCCCCAGTGTGTCTGCATCGTACTGAAGAGGACAAAATGTCCTTCACTTTCAGCTCAGACCTGCTTTGCTTTCTCAGTTGTTTCTCTTCATCCATCATGAGCCCCTGTTCTGAGGCAGGTGTTTTCACTAAACCTCCCTGTAGAGCCTCCCCACTCCACCTCCACCACCACCACCACCCCACTCCCACCATTCCCTTTTTCCTCCTTCATCTCTGTCTCCACGCCTTCCACCGCCTCCCCTCTCTCTTACTGAAGGAACTCATCAGTGGCACCTTCCCTTCTGCAGGAGTTGTAATTGTATATTGTCAAACAGGGTTTTTTTTCAGGGTATTTTTTCAGCAAGGGAGGTGATCTAGATCGGCTGGACGACTAGCCGAGTACACACACACACACACACACACACAGATTAGCATGTTTGCACATTGAGGCACAATGAGAGAAAAGCAGGATAGGAATTCAATTTGTGATATAGCTCCTAGCTTCTTCTCTGTTTAGACAGCTTCACAGGCTAAGATGAAATGTGACTAGCACTTTTGCAACTTTTCTAAAAGCACAGAAGACACACAAACATGATCTGCTGAGTACACACTTAGCAGGGTGCAATCATGACACATCAGTACGGGCCGGCGCTCCGCATCTTACAGAGGGTGGAGAGGGAACAAAGAGTCCCATTGAATTACGGAGCTGCAACAAGAAAAGACAATGATTCCTTTTAGCAACAGAGGCTGGCAGCACTGGGCAGAATCCCACCAGTGTTCTCTGGGAAGTTGAGAACAAAGACAGGGACAGACAGAGGGTGGGTGGGTCAATAAACTGGGCTGACCCGTCTTCAATGCAAGCTCTGTAGCTCCAGCATGCAGCAAGTTGCAGCACAGAACAGCACATACATGACTGGGCACATTCATACTGTAGTGTTGCATAATTGATATTACAGCAGCGTTAGCATTTAACAGAGAGCATCAATATGTCCTTCCACATCTAGAGCCAATTCACACGCCACTGTCCAGTGAGCTCTGCTTAGTTGGCAAACTTGTTACCAGTGGACAGATGTAAATATAGGGCACTGACGTTAAAACCTCACAGGGACAGTTACAGCGTCCAAGCTCCACCACCTAAAAAAGAGCTCTTCCTGTAACGCAGACTCAATTGAGCATCTATTCTCTCCAAGGGGGCATTTATAAACATGCTGACTGAAACATAAGAGGAATGGATAGCTGTGAGAAGAGCTTGGGCTAAAAATGTGCACTGTGGCAACGGTGCATGGGCACAGAGGTGGCATGCGACTG
Source organism: Sandelia bainsii (assembly GCA_032362345.1). Lineage (NCBI taxonomy): Eukaryota > Metazoa > Chordata > Actinopteri > Anabantiformes > Anabantidae > Sandelia > Sandelia bainsii. The sequence continues at coordinate 4,933,589 of JAUMHL010000030.1, forward strand.
CACAGGGAAAGCAGGAGTGGCATCAGATTCAAATCTTTGCCACACGATGACAATTACAGATCAATATTTCTAGGACGTCTGGCTAATCAGCTAACTACTTGTGCCTGTTAACAGACTACATTTTGACTACACGTTCACAATAGGATAAACACTGTGTAGTGTTTTTCCACTCTGTGTGTGTTTCTTAGCGTAAAAAAAAACAAGTGAGCTACAAGGACAGACATCATTTGGGGCAGTAAAATCAAGAAATAAGTAGCCCTGTCTGAACTTAGGACACACTGCTTCAAAAATGTATTATAATTTTTCTCTAACAGCATATTTACTATGCCAGAGCGGGACGCTTCATGGCCATAGCAACAATAATTAACAGAGGCTCGACCAGAATGAGCAAACTGCTTAGTGACAACAGGAAGAATACGTTTAGGTCTGCTACTCTACAGACAACATTATAATGTCTAACAATTTTTGTATGTACAGTGTGATTAAAAAATGATTTTACACACAAATGTTAAGTGGTAAGCTCAACAACTGCTAATAAAAAACTGAATTAACAGCAATTAAACAAAAAAAATAAAAAATAGAGTGGCTCCCTGAAAATTCAAACCAAGATTTCCAGTTTCATCTTCTTGTGTATGTTGTAAAAAAGCAGGAATTATCTTCTAAAGAGCGTGCTGCTGGTCTACTTCCCTTATTAAGGGGATTCCTATGGATGTTTCTCCCCTGACACTCGGGTCACACCATCTGCTCAGGCTGCACTTGGGAGTTTATTATGGCGCTGACAGCCATGCAAATTGTGACTCTTAATGAAATCGTGGAGCAATACGTAAGGTCTGATCTGCAGCAGGCAAGCGCTGTAGAATCCGAGCGGTGGGAGTCTAGCTGGAGCAATATGCAGACATCAACACTGATGTCAGGTCACTGCTGATTCAATAAGGGGGAGTCCAGGGCTGCTCTGCTAGGCTTTTACAATAACAACACATTCACATTAAGGGTGTGGGATTTCATTACTGAATTGTTAAGTGATTTCTGGGCATATCTTTTGCTGACGCAGAGTAGCAAGTTGGCAACATGCTGGAATGAAGACTGATGGTTTTTATTAAGATAAATGCTCTTTCACTGCTGTTCTCATTCCTGTGTACAGTACAGCCCTGGAGAAGATAAGAAGGATAAGGATTTATTTGCTAGTCCACTGCTTTGCAGAGTAACAGAGAAACCAACACGGACTGTATCTCATTTCCTTCTTATTGTTAAACATGAGCTCTAACCGGTAAGTGTTTTATTCTGGGTGATGGTCATTTCACAGGACACTAAGAAGAGAAACTGGTAATAGCTGGTGTTTACTTAGAGCACAATTCAGTCCATTTAGTGCAGCCTGCTCTGTTTTGTGTTTAATGCCTTTGAACAGGCAGATTCTGTCTATAAATACACATGCTGACCCAATTATAGGTGGAGTAGAGTCATCTGTGATTTTGTCTGTTTGAAGCCAGGCAAAAAAAATCCCCTTGAGTAGGCTGGGTGTGGCTAGCCAATAGTCTGAAAACAATTAAAGCTGGATACAGTCAAAGAGAGTCAAAAATCCATGTTGTAAAAGAGTTTGATCTGTAAGTGCTATTAAAATGTGCAGAGTATGGGAATGATTTGCAAGTGAAAGGTATAAAGTTTGCAAATAAGTGATGTTCTAAACACATTTGAATAACTGTATCTCCATGTGAGGCAATATCAGGCCGCTACTGCTAAAATCCGAACATCAAATTAATTAATTAATCAAAGCAGATGATCCAATCGCAAGTGGACAGCTGGTGTGAATCCAAATGCATAGCTGTATGGCTCGGTGCACATGTGCATCTTTTGTAATCAGAAAGTTTTCTGAAGCATAGATTTAAGTTTTTCCCCCTTGATGTCACATTTTCCAAATCAAATTGAAACCAAAAATTCCCTATCTGGCCCAGAGGGAGGATAGTGCTGAAGTAAGAGAGCCACTGCGGGTTAAAGGTTAAAGCTCAAAATCATCAAACAATACAAGACTGAAAGACTAACTTTTTGATTGGCTTAAAGGAACAGTTTGTCATTCTGGGAAATGTGCTTATTTGTTTTCTTTATGACAGCCTTGTGATAAGACCAGTATCACTCTCATGCCTGTATTGTAGTTATATAACTGGAGTCTGTGCTAGTAGGCTGGTCCTGCTTAAAAAAATACATTATTTTTTGTAAAACACCTAATTTAAATGTTGTACCGATTAACAAAATAAATATTGCTTTTTAATTACTGAGCATTATTTTTTTACCCTTGCACAGAGCCACGTGTTACTTTTAGTGAAACTTGTAGAGGAATAGAAGAGATATTACAGTTAGTCTAGGGATTCTGGGTTTGAAGTGGACAGCGAGTTCTCACACACCACAATACCAAAATGAAAGCACCATATCTGTTTCACACCCAGGCAGCCATTAGGACCCAGGGTGTGATGGGCAAACGTCCCTACTGAACCAAAATAGAGCTCTGCTTCCTTCTAATCCCAGATGAACAGGTGCTTCTATTTAAAGCACCAAATCCTCTCCAACACTCTTTCTCCTGCTCTCCCACTCTCTAGAGTATGTGGTTTCCCTCCTGCTTTTTCCCCTAATTTTTTGTCCTTTCAGCCTTTCCTGGATTATGGGCAGAGGAAGAAAAGCATTAAGTCCAGAGTGAGCTGTGGAAATCTGCATGAGGAAAACCAGTTAAAAACCAAAGCTTTCACCAACCATCCCCCCTGACAGAGTGCCTCAGACTCCGTGCTATTTTTAAATACAATAGTGAATTGGCACCACATAGTCAATATACTACAACATTTCTCTGTGTATCAAGTCAGTAAAGCCTAAAGCTGATTTCCACTATTAACCTGTCACACCCATAAATGCTTTAAGGCCTTGTGGTACAGGAAACATACACAGTGTGCAAAAGCTGAGGAGCAGTGGTGGTTTGGTTTAAGCTATGTTTATTGTAAAATATGCTATTTTATATTAACAATTAATTAAATAATTGTGCTATGTCAAAGGTGTTGTTCAACTGTGTAGTTTTAGCACTTTTTTTAGCATCTGCATTTTAATGTTGGAGCCTTTTTGGGCCTTTTTATAGCCCTAAAAGGCTTGGTATCACTGTGTTTTTCTTTTCAAGCTGAGCAGTTAATGAAGGTGAGGATATACTCAGAATATTTCTGAATGGGCTGAGTTTTTTCTCAATTCTATCTGCATCACCTGCCCTTCTACTCCTATTGTATGAAGCTGAGTCATTAACCCATAGATTTCCTTGATCCCAGACTGAGGAAACGTCTTACAAAAGTTTGCACGCAGTGTGGAGGCAACACAGGTGACAGATAAGGGTAGCTGTAAGTGGAAACAAGGAGCAAGGGGTGGAAGGAGAGAGAGGGTACAATGTTTATGATTCTCTTCTGTTTTCTTTGACCTCAAGGGCTCTTGAAAAACTGAGAGGCCTGTCAGGCAGCGCAACACCTGGCGGACACCGTGTGAAGGCACAATACGGTGTAAGTCTGGCTTTGGCAGCAGCCACAAGGCAGACTGATCACATCCTTCAAGAGCAGGTTCATCATGGCAAAAGCACAGTATAGCAAACTAAAACTATTGTGGAAGCAGCCAACTTTGAGCTCTGCTAATTATAACTTTCCTCCTGGGTCAGAAGCCAATTTGTCTCATTTTCGGATCCACAAAGTTTCCCCTATAACGCCAACAAACCAGTTTTTGAAGAGATGTAATGAAAACAACTTCTTCTAAGAACCAGTGGGGTCTTGATCCAGCCTTGAAAAATGCAGAAAGAGTAATCCCTCCACTCCTATTGCTGTAAATGGCTGGAGAGGCCCTGGAGGAAGCAGACATACATTCTATTGTAGCAGTCCACATGGTTTGGGTTGTTAAAGGGGAAATAAGGTTGACAGGCCCTAGGGGCTACTCTGGGGAGCTAGCTATTCACACAAGCACAATCACGACCTTTCGAAATATGAATTTCGTATGGCCTGTGTAGTCTCGACTTTTGTTCCGGACACAATGTGACATGCATGGGCTGAGTTGGCCCAGCAACATACAAAAAGAAGGAAAAAGGCTGGGGGTGTGGAACAGTGTTCCTGACTTTCTTAAAAGCCCTCGTTTTTTTTCTGTGGCCTGACCTGATGAGTTCATAGTAAAGACTAGGCTTTAGATGACGTGGGATTTTGAAGATGGACAATTCTGTTGTTTATTTTTTTATTATTTCACAAATGATCATTCTCAGCAGACTGGAAATAAAACTCTCAGAACACACCATGGGTCACACAGTGCTCTAGTTATATCTCCAGAATAATGAAATAATAAGAACAAGGCTAAACAGGCATTCAGGCTGAGCAGCCCTGTATTGGTGGGGGTATTTGGCTTCAGGTACTGTTGCCAACGCATCCCAACATCCCTGGGGCTGAAGATTCACTCTGAGATCCAAAAAAACTGGATCAGTGGAAAAGAGTGTGACACTGCCTCCTTCATGACTGTTGAGAGAGCAATAGTTTTTAACTAATATTCCATTCAAATAAGTTTCTACTATGAAATAACAATGGGGAAAAGCTGTAGTCTTCTGTATTGAGTTCAGTGAACTTTCACAGGTGAGTTAGCGCTGTTAGCCGATAGGAAATTCTCAGTGACAGCACTGATCATTATTGGGGAGAACTGGATCCCCCATTACAAAACTGGCACGCAACTAAGTCCTATAAAAGTTGCTCAATGGCTCATACTCAGAAAAAAAATTACTTTCCGGAAACTTAATTATTATTCTGCACTCTCACATGTTTTCGACCCTACAGAGCATGTCCACTAGCAGCAAGCCAGCTGTCTTCTTGTTGGCTCTCCACTGGTTACACACACATACACTACTCACAAAAAGTTAGGGATATTCTGCTTTCGGGTGAAATTTCAGGATGAACCTAAAATGCACGATAACCTTTACAGGTGAACTTAATGTGACCTTACCTAAACTTTTGAATGCACATGTCCAACTGTTCAATGTTTCAGTACTTTTTACACAACTTGCTGTTCTCTAACAAGG
>JAUMHL010000030.1:4938747-4965003 GCA_032362345.1 Sandelia bainsii
GCCCTACTTTCATGATATAATATCACTGTAGTGTGAACTTTTTACGTTTTCCATAAATTTCACCCGAAAGCCAAATACACTACTCACAAAAAGTTAGGGATAAGTGCTTCATATACTATCACTAAAGCAAATAGCAGAAATAGAAATATGCAAATACACTCAAAATTAGAGTAAAAAAGTTTGTTGAGTCATTCCCGTGGACCGTTTTTTAACATCTGACACTCAGCTGACCAGCCTGCCTGGATAACACCTTGCTCTGCTCCAGTCTGTATCAACATCAACATGAAATTTGAGTTCCTCCCTCTGGCTACATCACCAGTCAGTGACGAGCCAGATCCATGCTGCTCTGCCCAACAGGCCTCTGCCTAAACAGCACACTCATTGTGTCTGCTGCATCAGACCTGACACCATCAGTATGTCCCATGACACTGACATCAGAGGGCCAAATCTTTGATGAGAAGCATTTACTGGAGGAAAAACTAATGGAACTTGTTAAAGTGGCGCAAAGTATTTTTAGAAATTACGGAAAGGTTTCCCACTGTCGATAACAAAGTCAGGTTCTCCGCTCTGTGAACTCAGTGCAGCTGAAACACACTGAGCTGTTTCACACGACCCAGTTTGATGGAACAGGATGCAGAGGACATTGCAAATTTGCTTCCAACGAAATCTTTCTCGAGGCCAAAGCTTTCTCTTATTCCCCTGGTCTTGGCAGGCATAAGGTCAGGAAAAAGGAAGATAATTTATTTTTCTGATTTTCTTCAGTTGATACAAGGTTCAACTCTACACTCTCTTTACTCTGCCTTACTCTTTCCAGGACTCTTTTCTTCCTTAACCCAGCCATGACTCCACATTGCTTTGCAATGGGAGTGTCAAAGTCATTTTTTACCATCGCAAAGATAAATAAATACATAAAATATCATCTGCAAAAATAATGCAGCTTTTCATTGAGTGTGAAAATGAAAAGCAGATTCAATTCTCGTTCAATTTTCAGCCGTGGCAGACAGCCAGCACTTCATAGTGCGTCTCTTATGACTGGTTAACTGAGCTGGTGGTTGTGGTGTGTGTGTGTGCCTGTGCATGTCTTTATTTCCTTGTGTGGACAAATTTTGTTCACATACTATTCTTATGAGGACATTTTGGGCTAGGGAATGCATTATGTCAATGTGTGTCCTCACAAGTATTGTGAGGACAGTGTGTGTGAGTGTGTGTGTGTTGCAGGGTGTTATTGGCTCTTAACAATTCACTCTCTTTGAAGGAGAGAGAAATGTCATGTGATTATAAGCCTTTGAAACTGAAATCTCTTTTATCTGTTTCCGCTACCTGGTTGAACTATAAATAAACACTGTTGGAATAACGTAACGCACTTTCCAGCCAAAAAAGATTTAATTAGTGGATTATTTCTCTTGTTTACTGGCCACGTGTCATTGTGTTGAGCGGTTTTCTGACAGTCGCTAAGAGGGTTGGGAGGTGATGGAGGGGGGCTCAGTCTCATTCTGTCTGCAGAAAAAAAAGCAGCAGAGTGGGGTATTAATTGTTTCAGGCCGCAGGGACCCATCTCATCGCTGGACCATTAATCATGAAGTGAGAGCTGGGTAAAGGGTGAATGGCCAAAATCACATATGCATGAAAGCAATTTGTATCACCAAAAATATTATCTGAAAGAGCAGATATTGGTTCTCATGGTGTGAACGGTCGACCAGCAGAGCAAGGTTCTCTTTTTCTGTTTCTTTTAAATCCACAGTAGACCAACAACACCTTGCTCATCAGTCTATGTCAGACTAACTAGCAGGAAGGGTTTACAGTAAATACGCACATGTGAACAAAAGATCTCATTAAAAATGACCACAGACAGAGAAAGGCCTGTCTCTCTCCACTCAACAATGCTGTCTCTCTTTTTCATTCCACACAGCCTCCCTGGAGTCTGGATTATAACTAGCGCAGGTCTTTCCTGAGCCATGAATAAAACGAACATTTCATGAGAACCCTTTACATTCACCTATTCACGAGTAGAAGAAAAAAGCAGCTTCTAGCTGGGAATTGGGTGCAGTCTCCACCTCCCTCCCTTGATTCAATGAATGAATGGAGGCTCTATTGAGCGTGGCTGGTCTGTTGCTTCAACCCACAGTGGAAAATATGACGACCCGGGAGCAGGTAGGAGAAAGAGGCTTCTGGGATGGCATGGGTGGGAGGTCCCACCACTAATACTACCACTATACACACAGCCGTTTGTATGTGTTTGTAGATGTTTAACTGACAGTTATAACCAGAGTGACTTTAAGGCTCAAGGTTAATGCTCAGCTCTGCCTGAAAGCTAAGAGACTGCAGACTGAGCAAAGGCAACATCTTTTCAAGAACCTGGTTCTGGTCTCTCTCACAGCTCAATCTTTTAAGTGAAACACACATCAGAGCCAAACAGTGTTTCCAAGTCCAACCAAATGCATATGGTACACAGCAGGTCCTGTGTCATGTGCCGACACTTCAGTCAGTATAAGGGTCATGACCTGATCAGTAGACTAATCAAATATGACCTGAGTTGCTGCTGGGCAGTACAGGCAATGTTGTATAATCAAATACACTAAAAACATTCAAATAATTGAAATTGCTGAGACCAACTGGAAGGCACAAATCTCTGCGTAATATTTACAATATTTATATGGAACAGTGTGAATTTCTTCATTAATTATGTACGTTTTCTAACACACACTCACCGTTTATGCAGTCAGTTCATTTGTAGAACACCAGCAGACTAGTAAATCTGAGATGAGATTTAAGCTCTGTATTACACAGTATTTAATATGCAATATATAGCTCTGTTTTAAGTTTCCACCGACTCCTGAGCGAAATATCTTTCTCTTTAGCTGCTATAAGCTCTACTGTGTTCACCAGCTAGTCTCTTAACTGTGTCTGTCTGCCATTTGGTGCTGGGCAGGTAGTGTACAGTGGGTTTGCAGAGCTGTTTTGCAATCTGTGGCCAAAAATGATGCTATGAAAGCTGTGAGACTAGAGCAAAGCAGTGAAAACAGACCTATGTAAAGCCATCACAGTCTGAGTTACAGTGCTTTGAAAAGGTATTTGACCCCTTCCTGATTTTTTTTTTGTTTTCTTGTACTTGCATATTTGTCACATTTAAATGATTCAGATCATCATGTAATGTGGCAGACCCTGGATCTGCCACATTACATTACTAAATTAGTCAATATCTAAAATAAAATGAATCTATAACATGCAAATACAATTCATGTACTTTTAGGATTATCAGCTGCACATCATACAAAGTAGCCTCCAGAGATGCATATCTGTGTCAAGATACACCCAGCATCTGAACACGTCATTGCTCCAGAAAAACTATTTTACCATATTTCCTCCCCGAATAAGCACATCTAGGCTACAGTGCTCTGTATGCATCTACTATCCCTCTCCTCTTTTCCTGCCTACACACTCATACTTTTATGCCAGTGGGTGAGCGAACATTTGACCAGCGCTGAAACAAGTAGGACTTCACCTCAAACGTCTCACTCATCTACAGTGGAATAGCTCTTTGGTCGGAGGGCATGGTGACATTTTGACTGGAGGAGTAAGGCAATAATGTGACACATTTTCCACAAAAACAACAACACCCAAGAGTCAGCAGCAGCAGCTTCTCTGATTAATTAATACACGAAGGACAAACACTGACTATGAGTTATACTGCTATATTTGTAATATAACATCCTTGTGCAAATGTCTGTGAAGATTCTCAGTAATACCTGGATTACTGAGAATCTTCACAGACATTTGCATAGTTATCCAAAAAAAGGTTATTCAGTTTCAGTATTCTCAATTCAGAATTGAATAAAGCCCTCTGGAATGGAGGGTGAAACGTCTTCAAGGAACTAAAACAAGTCCAGTTGCCACTGAATAACCTTTTTTGGGATAACCATGTGCAAAGTTTGTAGAATCCCATAATCTCAATGCAGTTTCAAGACTTTTCCTTACAACCAGCACAGCAGGACTGAAAAAGGTTCAAATTTGAGATGTTATTAGTAGACATCTTTGCACAAAACTGCCTCAGTGCTTCAATTCAAATGTAATGTTTTCAGTCTTTAAAAACATCTATTGAGTCCTAATGGGATTATTTCTGGGGCTTTGTTGTGACCTTTTTTGATAATCCATTATTCACAGATGGTGATGCGCTGCAACACAGCACATTAATCTTCTTTTGTGTGATTTATGTAATTTATCGGACGCCATCTTCCTTAGCTATCCATCTCCACCCAACGGTTACACCTCACCGAGCCAAGCAGAGCAAAATATGTTTTTAGAGCTGGTGAAGGGAACATCATGACAGGCTCTGCATGTCCCACCCTCTGTCTCCAAACAAACTAACACTAAAGAAACCTGTCAACTTGTGACTATATAAAACAGTCCTTTTCAAAGCACACACACAATTCATAGTACTCCCCTCATCACAGCCATAGCCCCACTGTGCAACTGTGCAGAACAAAGACAAAAAGAGTTTTCCATTGAAGGCTATTAAATATTCATAGGTGCCAAATGTAAGAAAAACTTGTTCTATTTGAGTCCGACTGCTTTAAGAACCATTTAGCAATATGTAACTGACACAAATTGAGGTGCTGGTGCATTGGTGCACTGCAAAACTTAAATTGGCTGCTGAGAAATGTGTAGCACTGTGAATTAGTATATGAACAGGAACTCATGAGTGGGAGACTAAACAACTCTGACCGATGGGGTAACAAAGCTACAGTAGCACTGCTCCAAGGAAGCTAATTTGCAAACATGTTCACTGCCAGCTGACCAAAACAGACTTTCGGGCTTCACACGGGCATCTATACAGAGTACTGGGGAAAGTTTGAATTGGACTTAAGTGTATGTGCGCATGCACCCACAGAGACACATGCGCGCACATGCAATGGAGCCAGGTGGTGCTAAATTAAAGGTGGGTGAGCTGTGCCTTCCCTAGATCCTCACTGCCTGGCAACATGATAAAACCGTACTTAGCCCTGTCTCGATGAAATGCGGCAAAGTAACTTTAGGTGGGTTTATCTTGCACTGCTTTCACCCTGCAGCTGATAAAGTTTCCATTATTCCTGAACCCACCCATACTAAATATATGTGCCCTCTAATGAAGGCACTTTGGATAAAAGCAGTACATTACAGCACCAGAGGAGTGTCTACAAATTTAGTAAGGGTGGCTCCAGAAATGTGCTTTGGATAAAAGCGTCCATTAAAAAGCTGATAATATTATATAAAGCAGCAGAATGTGCTGATACAGTGGGTTGTAAGAGAAACATAATCAGTGCGCTGCGATTACGTGGAGCCAGACGAACCATCCCGCAGGGATTAGCCAGGGAAAACTAGGTCTTGCATTCGCTGTCACCTTACCATGACTTCACACCTTTTTATAGCCGTGACAGGTCACAGTTCACACAGAGACGCACGCGCACACAGCTGCATGGCCAACAAAACAAGTTAAAGCCACTGTTAAGCTCTTTGCCCTTGGCTTGCCTCTGCGTTGTGTGCGAACAGCTTGTTTTGTAAACTCCTGTATGTGTTTGTTCTGTCTATTCAAGCCGCCCGGTCACATAGTGCGAGAAATGTCAGTGCACCTTTGTGTTTAAATGCCTACTTTGGAGTGGCAACAGTTCGTTGTGTTTGTTCTTAACGCTGAGTCTGCTTCTATGCATGCTTCAAATCTCACCTCTGCCCTGGAGGGGACATCGCCATTCAAGGGGGTTGTCACTCTTTCTAGCCTGCTGAGACTCCTACAATGGTTGTCACAGTTTTGTGCTGAGGAGGTTGACTTGGTAAAACAATGCAGAAAAGCCATTTAGCAGGTGTCCAAGGCTTGCAAATAGGAACAACAATTCAACACAGATGTGTGAAAGCAGGTGGCAATTTCTCTGCATTATTAAATGAAATGTACTGGGTAAACAAGAAAATTGTGGCACCTGCAGTTTGATAGTCTCCCAATTAGCCAAGAGCGATTCTGTGCAAATAGACATTAATTAGCTATTTCAAAAGCAGCAGTCATGTAAATTTAACATTACCAGGCTTCACTAAAGGCCCAATAGAATAATTTGAAACCCATCCAATATAATTAATTCAAAAGTCTTTAGTGCAGGTTGTTTTGAGAGCAGCAATAAAGGTTATCGCTCCAGCTACACACCTGCTCTAAGGTGTTATTTTTCCACACAGGGACACAGGAGCACTAACTACAGTGGCAAACACTTGATGTTTGTTTGTGCATTTTTGTTAAACCCCCCTATCAGCAAACCTAATTTCCTCTGTGTGACAACAACAATATGAACTTCTGTTTTGTGCCTACTGGCAGAAATTAAATGTTCTCTTATTCATGCAGCGACGTATGGGACAAAAAAGCCTGCACTTTGCTGCTTACCAAATCAGTGTCCACCTGCCACTGTTTTTCCAGATAGACTCACTTTATACATGATAATCAGGCTCCACTGCCTGTGTTATGTGTAATGTATAAGCATGACTTGAGGCAGGTGTGTGTAGAGTTTGGAGCATCAGCAGTGTGTTATCCTGTGTGGTTTTCCCTCATGTCCCAAGTTACTAGATGAACCTTAAAGCGCTACACATACTATACTATACTACTACACTGGGCATGTAGGAAACTTATCCTACCATTACAAACTAGCTGTGTCCAAAATAACTAATAGTTCATGTATTCAGTGTTCGCAAGAAGGCCATGGAGAGGCATTGTGTTCTTGGGTTGTCTGTCTGTCCCATTCTTGTGAATGTCTAAAGCACATGAAAGGAAGGACTGAAGTGTAATTTCATTTGGACTCAAGGATGAACTGATTAGCGTTAGCATTAGCAGCCTGGTAGCTCAATGGGATAAGCATCAGACTGGGATGCAGAAGGTGGCAGGATCGACTCCCAGCCCATCCCCCAGAACAGGTGTGTCCTTGAGCAAGGCGCCTCCTGGGTTAAATGCAGAAGTCAAATTTCATTGTAACATGTAAATGTGATCAATGACAATGAAAACTGATTATCCTTATTATCCATATATCAGTCTGGTCAGACATGCATGTGAACTGCAATTTCACAGGTGGGCGGAGGCATACAATCAAAAGGTGGCTCAGAATATTTTTTTGATTAGAAGCCACATGAAATAATTACACAATACTGCTTTTAACCTTCCACTGAATAAACTGTACTTGTATTTTAGGCTTATATTTCTGTATGTTGGACATATGAGGATGATACAAATCCCCGTTGCAAGCATGAACATCATAGCTAATAGCACAGTTCCAACAAATTTATCTACATGCACAGGAACAGGTGTGTGTGTGTGGGTGGGTGGTGGTAAGTGCAACAGTGTGGACAGTGGTAGATAGAAATCAAGACGAGCCTCCAGCAGAACCCTGTTCTTCCTCTCCTGAGTCAGTATCCGTTGCCGGGACCAGGCCTCTGCCAGCTGTGGCATAATGTAAGCCTCATTAGGCCCTGGCATCAAAGAGACTGGCAGCACCCGAGCAACAGAGCAGCACCAAGATGCTCCTTTTTCTCTGAAACACAGCAGGTGTAAGAGGAGAACAGAGGGCTGATCTCCATTACAGGCTAATAAGGAAGTCTGCAATATTCAGATTGATTCAAACTGTGCTGTGTCACAGCTTCTTAACATAGAAATGTCTGTTTGACAAGCTACCGCCTCGGCATTCAACAATCAATACTGCGCTGAAATTTTCAGTGTGACTCAGCAAAGATGAGCGTTATAAAACTGGTAGAAACTATGAGCCAAGTTTGAAGGAGTTTTCAGACAGACATTCTTCTTTAGCGATGCCTCTGACAATCGCAGCATTCATTTGTAGAAATGTCTGCCGTGTCTAGCTTTTTAAGCCATTTCCATCAACATATCATACTGTATTAATCAATATAACATATCTCTAGATGTATTTCTACTTTTTGTTTAGCAGCCTTATGATTCAGTAAGTTTAAAGAATGATTTTCTATGCGTATTTTCCATCAATAACTCCCATGAAAAGAATAAAGCCAACAATTTCCCCAAGGGGAATCAATAAAGTCTGTAATTATTAATTGATTGTTCAACAAACAACACTATGTTGATAGCAAAAGCCTGATTTAGTTTATGCCTCCGTAGCATAAAGCTTTATTTTCACCCAAAAATAACATTCCTTCATTATGATTAACATGGTTTATTTTGATTACAACAAGAAATGGTTGAAAATAACACATGGCTGAGCTGAGATCGGATTTTTTGCCTTAAAATAAGCAGAATAAGGGCAGTTTTATCCTTCTATTCACAACTAACATTGCTGATATGCTTCACTATCAGTAGTCTATAAAACAAATTATAATCACTTTGATAAGACGTCCTTATCTGAGAACAGAAAGAGGCAAAAAAGACACATCACCTAAATTATGTGACTTCTGCTTGGATTCAAACATTTCTAATCTTATACACAATCTAATACAGTCACATCAGCTCATTATGCCCATCTGGCTGCGACTGATCTGACCTCAGTCTACATTAGTGTGTGTGTGTGTGTCTGTTTGTCTGGGCACACGCAGCTCCAGAAGCACGAACCGTGATCGTGATGCACAGGTGTCACCAGCAGATTCACTTCCCCACTTAAGCCCCAGGCCCATCTGTTCCATTCACACCCAGTGGAGGCCCTGCAACAGCCAGGCATTACGAGTCCACTGATGAGCACCAGGTGCTCAGACCTTATGTAAAGAATATCAAGTGTAAAAGTCAGTGATATCACCAGGAGCGTAAACTCCTTCATTAAAGATGATGAAAAGCCTCGAGATTTATGAATGTTTACACTTTCCAATACCTGAAATGTTCAAGTGGAAGAAGATAAAAAGTTCAGCAGAACCATTTGCTCAGTAAACTCTCCAGGCCATGTCAGGCTCTTGACTTAGTACACATGGAAGGGTGACAAAAATGTGCCCTGGATGTGGTCTGAAGATAAGGACCTGGCTCAGCTCAGTGAGAGTGAGAGAGCTACTGTGATTCTCTCACATCCAACTTAAACTCCTAATTGCTCCCAGCAGCACCATTTATAGTGTAAGTCCCAAAACTGTCAGTGTTTTAAAATAAAGCAGTTTTCTTGATCCACAGAGGAGGGGGAATATGGAGATACGAAGTGAACATAAACAACTATCCATCTATAGATGCTGATTGACAACTACCTGCCTTTTAGCTCTGTTACCCATTTTAATGAGAGAGCACTGTGCTCCAGTTACGGGGGGGGGGTAAAAATAGGCCTCAGTCACCACTTAGCCTGGCAATGTGGAGAGCAGATTTTAAATGAGCACAGTGAAGTGCTTGAATGGCAGGCCTTGTCCCTGGCTGACTGGGCTCTGACATACACACACTGAATGTAAAGCAGTAACACACTGCTAACAAGTGAGTAGTAAACACACTTATCATGCATTAAAGGTCTGTATGGGAGGCAGATAAGAACAACAGTAGCTGTGTTGCTCTGTAAGAATGTGAGAAGACATTATGTTTAACTGTATTAAATAGCTACACTGGTTTGCTCATAAAATGATATTACTGTTTAGTAAACCTTTATTTTTGCTCTCTTTTGAGGGATGCAAAGCAGCTGCAGACTCGTTATTGTCTGTAACAGTGTTCGACAGATGACAGGAGGCCGAAAGTGACTAAAACTGCTTACAGGTTGACAAACTTCTGTAGTAAAAATTCTTGCAGGTGAGGTGTTGACTGATACAGAGGGGTGAGGTGGTTCCTCTGTGCTATAGGGAATGCGACAGATGATTTCTTATTACACTTCTATGCAGCTCATCTTATTAATTAACCCAAAACTGAAATGTGCATTACAGAATATGCTCATACACTGACACATACCACTGCACATTATGTTTGCAAAGCCTATCATAGAGTTAAGTGTAAGCAGAAGTAGAAACATTTGTGTCTTGTGACCTGTGTCTTAAATATATCTTTTAACCTGCAGATTTTTGGTCTTTGGCATTTTTTACATGCTCAGCAGATATGGATGAAATTAAAATTAATTTCTGGCCACCCAACAGATAGAAGCCCAATATTCACTGTGATGTTTTGGCTCTGCTTCGATGTCGCCAAGTTGCTCATCAGCTTTACTGTAAGTGTGTCACATACCTTCATGAACTTTCTTCACTGCATAGTTTCTATATAAAAAAAAAATTAGCTCCTTCTTATGCATGGACCATTAGAGGAAAGATCAATACCCTTTCTCCTTCTGCCTGTGCTTCATTAAGCGCACCACTCGAAGCGCACTGCCTTGAAAGGGCTTGAAAAGTGCATCTGCTGCCTCGTTTCCAGTTGATGCTGCTCTCAGGCTAGAGCAACAAGTCTGCAAAAACTGCTTCAGTAGCAGACAAGAGCACATGTCGTATTGTTTTGCTAACACACAAGGCTAAGTCACATTGAATTTTTGCCCCACGAGGCATAAAAAAAGTGATTATAGCGTGATTATACTAATGAACTGCCTACAGCGGCAGAGGGTATAAGCATAACTAACATACTGTATAGCTCTTTCCCCCATGCTTAATATCATTGCTAAACATAGTTACAGTATTCTAATAAAGCACTTTGGAGGTTCAGGCTATGTGTATCAAAAAAATGGCTGATTAGTTCTTTAATGTCTAAAGCAGTCAAAGTCTTTTACACAGTACCGTGTGTTGTGTGCCTTTGTGAATGTGTGCATGTACTAGGTCATGCCAGACTAGTAGGCTGACAGGAGGACAGTACCCCAAGAGGATATCAGCAGCAACAACCTCCTTTTATGTTGCCATTTGGCCTCAAGTCACCTCACATGGTTGACTGAGCTAATGTCACTCTGACGTCTACGTCATATGGCAACTACCCCAGTTGGAGACTGAAGTCAATACGTAACCATCTTAAAGTGCAATGCCGGCTAGATGCTGGCTCCAACTGACTCCCATTCAAAAAAAATTTGAAGCTAATTTTTATTTTTTTGCATTATGGTTTCAATCACATAATTCAAGTTCTCTGGTAAGTATACTCGTGGTAATCTTTGTAACAATGACATACTTTTGATCTTATTGATCTTCATGCAGAATTTGTTGTTGGGCAGCTACTAGATGGTAGATGACAGTGCTACTATAGGGTTTCAGTGTCTTGTCTTCAACATGTGACCAGGACAAACCCGGAGTCAAACCACTGACCCCTGGTCTACCAAATTATTGCTAAATAAATTCAGATTTTAGGACATATAGAAGGCTTTGATGTCTTCTGTGTGGGTATTAACAGTTGACGTTCACTCGCCTGTTGCACTCTCCACCTTCTGGACTTGCAATGAGTTAGACTTTCTGAGCTTCTGTATATATAACAAACATACATTTGCATTTATCTACACAATCCACCAGCCAGCCTGATAATTATATAGCAGATTCCATCTAGGTTGCACCGGTGGCATTTTTTATGTTTTAGAAATGAAGTTGATGTTACCACTAACTCACCTCTGTACTTTAGCATTTAGTAAATAACTGAAGTGACTTGTCTGTGACTTAACACTTAAATTAGTAGGCAGCAGGAGGGAAGTGTGGCTGATGTTTGGTCTGAGGTGGTGCAGCAAAAGACACACAATTCACAATTTCTAAAGCCATAAGCTGCAAAGCAGGGCTTCAGACCAGATCCGAAACCAATGGGTCTTTGATCTGGTTTTATTCTAGTTTATGAGTTGTTATCCCACTGCATTGTTGCTAGGCTAGAATTTGGAAACAATCTGAATTGACTCTAATGTGCGGTTTTGCTAGTGTTCAGTACAAATGTGTAAATATGTTGCTATTTCTATCCTCTAATTTAACAGAGTATGCCTAAGATGCAGCGTGGTGTAAATGCTATTTTATAAGCCTTTCCTGCCTGCCAAGAATCTAAATATGTGAGAGCACTGGCTGCTGGAAAATTTATACCACGAAAAACATAATAATTAAGTTGAATTTAAAGTTCTACCAAAATCAGCAGAAAGATAGTTTGATGTGCTTTTCACCTAACTTAAATAGGCTATTCTTCAAATGAGTCATCTACTGCGTACATACATACTTAACCGTTTGTTGTACAGTCACATACCCTCAGGTACTATGTATGAACTGTAATGTTCTCCCATGTAAAAAGCCTCTTGTTGCTTGTTACCATAAGAAACTATGCATTAATTAGATTTTACAGATGGCTGATACCCACCAGCATGTTGCTTTTTTAGCCTCAGTTCTGATTATCTGTACCAGCACTCTCCTGTTCCAGCTGCCACCACACCTCAACCCATGCCACATAAAAGCAGGCTCCATGGGCAGCTGCTGTCACATTCCCTGTCACCCCCCTGCTGAGAGGCAGACCTTTTTTCAGCCGCTCAAGACACAACAACAACAACAACTCTTCATCCATCACTGCCACAGCTGAGCTGACGTTTTTCTAGGGTCCAGGCTGAATCTTGACATTTGAGCTACGCTTGCATATGGGCTCTATTGAGTGTTTACTTAGCTCAGAGGTTGAGACGGCTGTAGCGCTGCTACCTTCGCACTATCCTGAACAATTGTTTATGTTGTCAGTGCTTCCCAGAACCAGGTGTAAATTTTTTGTGATTCCTGCTCACACTCTCCAGCTACCTCAAAAGAGGTAGATGACGGGATCTCTCCGGTTTCTTGCCAGACTCCTGAAATATCACTCAAAGCATGATTTCAGCTGTCATTCATCAAGGTCAATTCAAGTCCAACCAAATACACTGGCAATTTTTTACAGCAAGGGGAGTGTGACCTGCACACCAGGACTTATGCACATGTCTGTGTATACACTGCAAACATTGCAGTTAGCTTCATCATATTAGAAAACCGCATCTAACTTTAGCTTAGAAAATGTTAAGAAAAAGATGTGCAAGAAAGAGTTGTGAACTTCATAACGCTGGCGTAACTAAAAATGTACAAATGTTTCTAATAAATCTGAATGTTTCATGAGTTAAATCTGACAACCAGAAATTCTGCTCAAGTAAGGTGAGTAAACAAAAAGACACCTCCAGGAAACACCTAAGACTCACATTGTGCATAAATACTGTGGGATAACTTCTCAAATTGCAGCACCCAGCACATTAGTGCAGGCATAAATATGTTTATAGGTACAAGTAAAGCCAGGCAGGTCACAGATAAGCACCACAACCTTGAATGATTTTATTAACACAGAAGAAGACCAATTGTGCAAGGGAGGCTAAACCCACAGGCAAGTATTGGAGGGAATTTAACCTGCCAGAGACAGATGATGAAAACATGTGCATCTCAGACAGCTTGTCTAGATCCAAACTTAAGTCAGGTTATCTTGCTGGGGGATTGATAAATGAATGTTTGCAGGTGTTTGTGCAGCACTTGTCATCCTAACTACAGAATCCTCATTCCTCATTCAGACCATGGCAAAGACTGGAAGAAGATTAAAACTTCCAGAGAGGAGGTGAATCTAGCTGGGAGAAAAATGTGAACCGACACAAGGCGGCATGTTCACAAAACACATGGCAGAGGAGGATGTATCAGAGTGTGAAATGAATTAAGGAGGACAGCGAGTACAGAGCTGGGTATGGCCTTATAAAGAGATCGATAACACAACCTAATTGATATTCACAGGTTACCCTGCCCGATATTCAGCGATGCTAAAAGGTAAAGTCATCCACGGAATAATTCAAAGAGGTACATTATAACTGCTATATTATTAAACTTATGTGGGTAGATTGAAACTGAAGTAGAGGTTCTGAGCCAAGCAGATATTCCACTGTAACCTCAGTATTGTCCACTTTGAATGGCCTGGTACACTCAGCTGTTGCATTGCATTGATTGGATACTGACTGGATACTGAACATCAGACTTTTTTCCTCTGTCAGTGTGAGTATTTCTTTCACAAAATTATAAGTAAACATATGATAAGAATATAAAATTAGGGGCAGTAAGAGTCAGTCTAGATTTTCTGTTCTGCTGTTCACAGCGAATACCACTAAAACAATTTGATCAGCTGGATTTGGGCGAGTACAGCAGATTAATCGGGACTTCACCAATTATTCACACTGCTTAAAATACACATGGTGGCAGTAGTAATGGGGTGTTGTGCAACAGACTTTGAGAACAACAAAGTCTGTTCACGTCAGCTCTGATCAAATGCTCCTATGCTGCTGATCTAACTGGGCACAACCAGGTCACAGAATTAGATCACTGCCGTGTGCAGGTCGGATTAAGACTCCAACTAAGATCCTAATTTGGCATAAAGAGGCACTGCTGAGTAGCAGGAAATCGTGGTGCCCCCAGTACCAACACCCAAGGGTTCTGTTTAAGTTCTACTATTTCACAAAAAAAAAAAAAAAACAGGCTCTGGGTTCCAGCACATCTCTCAAGATGGATAATTTCACAAGGTCTGGGTTGTGACACGGCACATATACAGTTCACACAGTTCACTTGCTATAGCTCCGCTGCCTTATCTTGTGGACAAGCCTGCCGTGCCTAGTTATGCTATGCTTAGAAAATATCACATTAAAATGTCAAAATGCCATGCAAAGAACACTAGCCAGGCAACAACTTTTGATTGGCATTTCAATTATTTGAGCTGCTGTAATTTCTATATTTCAAAAGATCTTTGAGTGAACAAATTCTCTGCTCATCTATCCAAAGTCAAACATCCTGCCCTTGTTTATAAGTCAGATGTAGAGCAACTATGACTTCATCTGGTGTACATGTATAACACAAAAAAATGGGTAGGAGTAGGGTAGGGGTGGAGAAGGGTATTCTGCAAAATTTTGGGCCAAAGCAAACAGTGTAGCAGAGGAAATCCACAGCTCAGGGCTGACTGGCTGCTCTCTGCCGTAAGGTTCAGAGTCCTGTCTGTGTCACAGATGTGGTGAAAAGCTTCCTTCCACAGAATCAAGAGTATTAATTCACTACACATTTTTATATTGTCTGTCAGATTGTGTAGTAAAAATAGCACACTGTGTAGGTAGGTCTATTTTACTGGTTTGAAAAGGCAACAATAGCTAAATAAAACAACACTAAGCTAAAAAAAAGAAAACTAAAATAAAAGTCACTTCAAGTATTAAAGCTGGAATGAACATCAAACACAGGCTGACTCCACATTCAGACTGAAAAGTGTGCTTTGACATTTTAAAGCTGGTTTCAAACTGCGGCAGTGATTTCTCTCCATGTGACTAAGGTGGTAGATTCGGTGGAAGTGGACCTGGAATCCACAGAAAATGGTGAAGGCCTGAGGGCTGCACACATCTGTCCACTGTGAACAAAACCTAATTTAAAATATCCTCACAGCCGAGCTTGATGCCATTCTTTTGAACAGACATATGACACAAGAACAACATATTGAATTGTTGGAGCACAGTGGCCCACGGAGAAAACTGGTTCAAGGAGAAGTTTCATTGATGTTTTCTTAGTATCCCTGCATTCTAGTTGGAGCTTAGCACACCACCAGAGGGTTTAACAGGCAAACCTGTGTAGTGCAGCCCTAAAACAACAGATGACGTGGCTGTATGTGTTTTGTTTCATATGTGTTTTGGTGTTGAGGAGAGGAGTTGAACCACAATTTCATTTTTGAGGGTTGATGATAGAGAGTGAGTGAAAGCTCAAAAGGAAAGACTAGTGCATGACACAGTGACTGACTACATGCAGTATATGGAACAGGTATTGCAGGCCTTTCTTTGAAAACTATTTCTAGATGAAGATAAAACTATAAAAATACAATACCACACTGAAGCCTGTGTATATTTGTACATATTTATGAACAACAACAAAACTTGCTTTTTCCAGTTCATCAATAATAATATCACACTGATTTCTATTCATAAAGTGTCCAGAGAGATGTGAAATAATAGCATGTGATAGATGTGACAGGATAAGGTCACCTTCTCACTGAACTACAAAGGGAATCGGTGAAAGTCTAGCAGAGGCAAGCTTGACTAGAGCCCCCTGTATCCATGGCTTCAAAAACAAGAGGAACTGCTTGTATTTATAGATTCACACACACACACACACACTTTTGACTGATTTATTAGGACAATATTAGCTTGGAATTTTGGTTATATTTGGCATGATATTTTTTACTTAAACCTACATTAACTAATGTTTAACACAAAAACTCAAACATACAGCACGGGCTGCACAAGTTTTATGAGAACTTCAAGCATTTTCCAACAAATGTATTCAAATGTTACCTTTTTCTACCAAGACTATTGTCATTAGAATCACACAGGAAGTTTTAAGTCAAAAATGTTGAAATCTGGACTGGTCAGCGGCAGCTCAGTGGTTTAACTCTACCACGCAGATGGATAGTGGTGTCTTTGTTGGCTGTGCCCACTCATCTCCACAGACATCTAAAACTACTCACTTCTAAAAGATGGCAAAGATGCAGAAGGCCTGTCCTTATAATCACAGACTCTACAGTATCGGCCTGTCTTCCTCTGTATCCACCCATTCTGCTCCACTCTTGTAAACACTGGGGGCTTCAGCTTGCTCCTCACACTCCTTGATCTCTCAAAAAGCCAATCCAGCTGATGGTGTTAAGACACAGAGCTCTGCTTCTACTCATTACCAGTCATGGTCTCGCTCTGGAAAAACAACATGAGGGGGAAACAGGGTGGAGACAACCATAGAGGGAAAGACTGAAGGTCTGAATTAATCCCACATGTTCCCCAAGAGGAGAATTTCCAGGCGGGGAATTTATTCAGTTGGTGGGAGGGGAGTGCATCAAACTCTGAGAGCACCTCGCTGCACTTTCCCGCACTTTTCACCCACACACTGCTGTGTACTGAATCCACATGGATCCATTTAGCTCGACTATGGCATCACAAGGCACAATTTACTTTTTTGGCAAGCACCAGAGCTCCAGAAACTCGCTGCTTCACAGAAACCAACAAGACTTAAAATAGACATAGGGAAAGGAGCAGAGTCGCAGGCTGCAGCGGGAAACAAAATGAATCTAAATGTTCCTCCAAATCTATTGATCTGGAGTAGAAATAACACATTTGGACAAATTTAGCAAATTTCCTCCCTCTTCTTCAGGGCGTATTAAATGTGTCTGATTCATACGTATTATAAACGAGTGCACAAGCAGAAAACACACGTTTAGAGCTTTGCAGAAAGAGGACAGGATCATTTTAGAAAGCAATGATTTCTATTAAAGCTCAACATGTGGTAGGAAATCTAATTATTCTAAGGACATGATTCAGACTTTGGGTTGTTTATCACCTGCTTTTGCACATTAAGATTTCATGCTTTTACTCATTTATGATTAATCAGCAAACAGTGATCTCATGATTTCATCCTGTTGCTGACATACGGTCTAAAACGGTCAAAACGAATTTAATAGAAATTAGGACTCAGTTACAAGCATTTAGGTGGTAAAAGGCCACAAGCTGCATCTTCTGAGGAATTTACAGGAAATACATTTGTTTCAGTAGCACCACTGTAACAGTACTTTGCTTTTTGGGACTCTCTTTACACATTTGCAAGATGTACACAGACATTTACTTAATCACAGAGGAAACTGTTGCTCTTCTTATTCTCTTCAGTATAAGTTTACCCCTACTAACTGGCCACTAACTACTGCAGGTTGGGTGTGACAAGAGCTACGAGCAGGAGAAGTGATGGTCCACACAAAGTGCCCGCAGAGAGATAACAATAATAGACAAATTAAATGAACTTCTTCAGTTTTCCCTGGTCCCCCATAGGAGTCTAAGACATTTATTAGACTCTGTACCCCCCCTCATTTAAAACAACTACTTTACAACTCTACTTTCATACCTTGCCTCGACAGAGAAGCGATTATATGGCAGTACAATGCCACTGTGGACAGGATTGGTGTGTGTGTCTTGGATGTATGACCTGATTGCTAATGGTTAGCCTCAAGCCAAAACAAGTCTCATTCACACGTCCCTTAAGAACCACACTCTGTTAGATCATTATTAGACCAAGTCTGAAACTCACATTTGATCCCATTACTGTCAAATAGCTAAAAATATATGAGCCATGGAGTCCAGATTCAGACGCGTCAGGCTCCTGCTGGAGCAACAGCAACACATTCTCCTCCTTTCTACTTCTCTTTCAAATGAGAATTTGGGGTCTGCAACAAACTATTAGACAATCTACACAATACTCTCTCTGTTTGCATTTCTGCATTCAGCATGATACTGAATAATGACACAATACATCACAGTCACAGCTTGAGGAACATAAGACCAGTCCAGGCCAGAGTGGTGAACTGACTGATTCATGCCCCAGACACACACAAACAGACACATATGAGGCCAAAGACCCCAATCTGATAAAAAAAAATGTTTAGGGGACAAATATTGTATAGGAAGACGTCTAATGTGAGGGATCCTCATATGGCAAATAACAAAGATGGTTCAAATTAAGTCTGTTGCACTCAACTCCCACAGAATTAGGGACTCCTGGGATTTCTCTCAAGGACACCTGAGGGCCCCACAACACCACTTGGGACTCATAGGTCTCTACCAGAGTGTCCCAAGTGCATAATGCATAATAACTACTAGTACAGCTCTATGTTATTGAAAAAGCTTAATGCTAATGAATTTAAACAGAAAGTATTGGATTGGCACTACAGTCCGGTCTCGCTGAGTTTTGTTTCCGTATTTGAAGAAATCAGGACAGGTTACTCTGATTTTACTGTTTTATTTTAGAAAACAGAAAGAAGAGTGTGTAACTATCAGAGCATGCAGCTGCTGTGTGAGCTTTGAGGCTGTGAAGCAGCGGGCGGGGGGGGGATTGGTCAATCTATAATGATAGTACAGGGCAATGAAATGCACTGTGGTAGACCATAAGCCACAATAAGCACGAAAATTAACCACAAATCACCACTCAGACTAAAAATATGCTGTCAAAAGCATTGAGACCACAACGTAAAAGACAGCGTTCAGTTCAACTCATAGTGTATCTTCTGCCTTAACTCAAAGAGAAATAGGTTTCCTTCTTCATTCATTACTGCCTGTCTCCTAAACAACACCTTGCAATTGTCAAGTCTCCAGGCTCTCACTCCAAAGTGCTGAAGTATGAGGACCTACAGAGGAAATTGCATCATTATCTGATCTCACAAAGCCAGCCACCAACCAACCTACTGGTTTTATCCCTCAGTGTAAAAGAAAACAGCAGTTATCTCTACAAACCAGGACACCGCACCACATGGATTTTATGAATAGGCCAGCAGGATATTTTGTTCCTGACGAGCTTGTACGTCTATTCGCTACTTTTGGTCTCGTCAAGATTATCAAAGTTTTATTCTCTGTGTGACACGAGGACAGGGTCGCTGCGTATCCACCTCTGCTGAGGGACTGAGATCTAACGCTGTGACAGGGTGTGAGGATGGAAAAAAGAATATTGCAGCCAATATTTCTGATGATACGATGGTTAGTGCATGTTAATGAAAACGAGTTTGCCTTAAAAGCTGAAATTTGCTACACTCATGGATTATTTTTATAAAGCTTACTTAGGTTAAAGTTGAGCAAGCATGTCATAAAGTGAATGAGCTCCTCAGGTTTCTAGAGTTGATTGATGCTCGTTCATGGGCACAGACGCTGTAAGAGATATTAGTGCATGTTAATAACATATCAATTAGTAATTTCCTGCTTCTGAGAAGGCTTCTTTAACCTTTAACATCTCAAACTTGCACAACACATGCTCAATCACACATTTAAATAAACAAACTAAACCCAAATCAGTCCCGGTGTCGTATGAGCAATATGTAAAACAGACAGGCGAGATGATGTGGCTCCCACACTGAGCATAAACAGGATAAATTAAACCAACAATTCATTTAACTACAGTCAAACACAGGGTGCCTCAAAGCCTCAAACATCACACGGGAGGAAGGCAAACGGACTCTAATGGACGCTAATACCAAGCAGTGAGGCACTAACGATTACAAGCCTGTTTACTGAAGCCTTTGACAAAAAGACGGCAGCAGCTCAGCATACATAATCACATGCAAAACGTGGATTAAGATCAGTGGACAAACATTCAATTACGCTTTCAGACCTTCAGTTAATAAGAGAGAGAACAACATGACGTTACATACTTGACAGAAGAGAGAAGAGGGAGAAAGGTGAAGTGTGTGACCACTGCGCTCGGTTATATTATCGCTGAATGTAAAAGAAGTTGCCTATGGTATCAAATAGGAAAAATAATAAAGCTCAGGGGTATAGGTTTATCAGACATTTCAGTAAAACAGGAGCTCTATAACAAAGCCTTCTAAAAGGTTCTATATTCAACCATTGAGAGATGCCATCATATACAATCCAAAAAGATTAAATACAGAAGCAGTGGTTTTAACACTGTATAATGGTTGAATGCCCTCCTCTTTCCCATCTTTTCACTCTGAACTCCTGATTAACACAGCGGAAAGACCTTTAAAAATCTCCACTAGAAGTTCAGAGCGGAGAGAAAAAACAACACTCTAAGTAGGCTCTGGATGAAGTCGGATTCAGTGGATCTACTACAGTGAAAAGGAGGAAACAGATGTGGAAGCTGAAGATTAGATTCCCGTCAGGCCTGCTCTCATGTGTGTACCTCTGCTCTGAGCCCAGTGACGCGCTGGCTCCAAATAACATCTCTCTCATAACTCACCTCCAGACAGCAAAAAACTGCTGAACACAGGTCTTGTCCAGATGATCAATTAAGGGTTTCCACACATGTATCCACGTGTACTGTAAAATGTGGACGATTAGGCATTATTCATATGGCACATGGTCAAGAGCAGTGATAAAGCCGTTCTGAAGATTTCCAAAAAGGTAGAATAAAGCCTATTCAGTGCAGACTTATGGAGCTGACACAAATTTAAGCCTCGGAGGTCTCAGCTACAGTATAATATAATAGAAAGTCGTTATAAACCCAGATATGGACTGAATAATATTATGATGGTTAAACCGTGACTAAAAGCTTAATTTATCCTGAGTAGTTTTTTTCATGAGTCGGTCATGCTGTGGAGATATAAATATTTCTGTTCTAAAGTGTTCTAATTCAATCTCTGTGGGAAACACAGACTGTCAGGCATCAGGAAGCCAAACACAGTAACACACCATGGACAGTGTGTGCATGTGTGAGCCAACGCTGGCCCAGGTCTCATCCTCCACTGCCCATATGAGTCCAGGTGGCCTGCTGGCAAACGTTCACAGATTGAGCCTGGAAGTAAAAGATTTGTGTCCCTTGTATTCTGCTGTACGTGAGTGGATATGACGGACTTGGTTGTTGAGTTTTAACCCCTGAATGTCTTAATACTGTCGCTGCCAAACAAAGTTGGCAACATGGAAATTGTCTTTTTTTTTTTGCACTTGTTGCACATTATTCTGATCGAGAGGCTTAAGGCAAAGCCAGAAAACTGCTGTGTGGCTTGTATTGTACATGAGTAGTACTGAAACCAGAGACAAGGCTAGACTGGGTTCAACATGATGGACGGTCATGGCCTAGTTTGGTTGTTCACTGCTCACCAGGGGGTGGGTGCCATTATACATGACTCAATCCTCTGGGCCTTTTGCAGGAATATTAAGGAGGAACGAAGTAAAGTCTTAATCCTCACCCTTGAACCATCTGTTGTGGGATGAACCTTAAAGTTTACAGTGACATGAACCCCCAAAAAAAGACTAATATATATTTAAAAATAATCTGACTTCTGCTATTCGTGAACGATATGACTGAATTTAATACATTCACTGTACAACAAGGCTTGTAAATGAGGCCATTTGTTTATGCAAAGCCCTGGACAGTACATCAAGGAGTGCTGGGATTTTTAAAGATACAATCCAACCTACCAGCACAACTCACAAACACCATATGTTTCCTTCAGTCTCAGTCACTGATCTGAGACTGCAGGGTGCAGGTGAAGCGTTTTCTCTGCCTTCTTGCATTTGTCCAGATGGGACAAATCGTGCACTTACTGCATCTCACTTACGCTTAAACTAGATTTTTTTTTAATCTGCATCTGAAACACACATAACATTAGATTCAAAAAAGCTAATAACTGCAGAAAATTTGTGCCTAAAATGATAGAAATCCCTTGTTGTATCACTGCAGTGACTCATCTGTAGACTCAACATGTTTCCCATTTGGCAACTCTGACATATGGTTTTTAAACAATGTGAAAGCAACCCACCCTCAGAGGGTGAGGAATCACATTGAGTTTTTTATACTAGTGAAAAGATTGAGTCTACACATGATAAAGATGAAATGATCTGTCATATCACTGATTCGTCTACGTCAGAGGTAGACCCCCCCCCCCGAGCTCTCATCGCAGACGTGAGACTGAGCACAATGTTGATTTCACCGATAATCTATTCACCTGGGGCTCAACACTACACAGAATGTGTATGTGGGAATAATGCCTCAGACCAGAGACATCACTCTCTAGGCTGTTATCTCCCTTTGCTACAACATCAGCTCTGTATTAAATCCATAGCACCAGCTCCCTCAGTCATCAGATAGAGGAGCACAGGGAAAGAAATCCCTCCTACTTGAGGGTCCTTAGTATGAATGTGATGCTGGCTGATGTGTGACTATGTGATCCTCCTGATTATTACAGCTAGTGTGCATGAACCACTGTCACCTGCTTGTCAGAAATTCACTTGAAATGAATTAATATGTGCTTTTTCTTTTTTTTTTTTAGATCTTGCCACAAACCTAATCTGATCAATTTTTCCTCCAAAGTAAAGACGAAATTAGATGGAAGACAGTAGATGCAATGAAACCAAGCTGGGTGCCACTGCTGGACTCCACTTTGGGAAGCCCTTGACTAGAATTATAATTCTTCTTCATAGGTGGTGTGACACTGTGACTAGTGTGCATGAATCCAACACAATCGCCTGCTGGGTCAGTGCAACCATTTTAATAGTATCAACAACTGCCTGCGGCATTTCTTCAACGGAAAGTGAGAATCTGCGGCCTAGGCTGAGCTCTCCTGTGCGGCCACGGCGCTGTTAAACTTGAGCTGCCTTATTGGAAGTTTGCCTTGAAGGTATTACGTCTAAATTGCCATCCTGAAGCTGCACAGTGAGGCTGCATATAAGGCTGCTTTCTGCAAGCCCATTTCAGAACGTGATTCCAGGTTGGGATGGATAAACCCACAGAAAACCACTTCTTACTCCTAACTGACTGATTCAATCTATGCAAACTTCGGGCTGCGATCCACTCTGTGTAATCTGGAGGCACACAGCGTATGAAAACCCCCCCCGCGGCATGCAACGACAATGAGAAGAAGAAGCGATGCAAACTTACGTGAAAACGAAAAATAAAGTGGTCGATCCCACAAGCAGTGTGGCAGCAGTGGACACTGGGATGTATTTGGTGGGTTTAAATCTCTTTCCAGCGCTGTTGGGCATCCTGTAATTTCCACATTCCTCAATTATTTATTCCGATTGGAGTCGCGTGTAGAAAAAAAGATCCAGTGTGCAGCGTATGAGCCTTTCTATGGCTATATAAGGTTCAACCAGCCCGTGTTTGCTATCGCTGAAGCCGCATAGATCCTAAGATAGAGACGCAGGAATACATAAAGCTCTCCGAAAGCCTGGAAATCCCACCCTAACAATCCAGCCCACTGGTGAGGTCACTGAACCGCTTGAAAAGGTGGAGCCTCTCTGCAAACCCTCCAAGTGTCTCTTTAAGAAAATAATTTAATGTTGAGTGTTTTGCACGTAGACAGACTCTTTATCAGTTTTACCAGAGACCTCGCTTAAATAAAAAATAACCTATTATTTTCCCCTAAAGGTGTTAACAGACTCATAACAGCATAGTGTGTATTAAATCAATTTAACACACACACACACAAAAACGTGTCTCAAAGTTTAAGATGAGTCGACGTTTTTGCATGTTTTTAGAAGCTGCTCTGCGGGATTTGCAGGGTCCCGTTGGCCGAGGCAACAAATCTCCATTTAGATTTTGACAGTTTAACGCTGCTTTGCTGAACCACGACCGTACACGTACGTGCAACGCAGGCATAATATGTTTTACAAAGTGTCCACCTAAACACTTCAATTCCGTGTCTTTATTGTACACCAATCGATACGTTTTAAATGATACATTTAATGAAGTTGTTAAAATTGCTTTAACCTAAGGCTGTGGGCGCTGAATTAGCTACTGCAGCGTAAAGATCTTGAAAGTGCTACATATAAAATATAATAACATATGTATTATGTGTTTGTTTGTGCTGCTTTAAACTATAAATCAATGTTTCATTTAACATTTGACTGAAGCCTTGCATGTTGAATGGAGTTCGCAGTATCTCTGAACAGAGAAGAGGTCAATTAGTACTCTGGATTTAGGGACTAGAGCGCCCCCGTGTGTCACATGTCGGAACTTAAGCGAATTACGAAAGACAACTAGTTTGGCTCGGGCGGGCCACCGTAATGTTTGTAGGAAAATACATAGATTAGCTTGCTCTCTGTCGTGCTGACTGTATTTTTAGTTTCTACCGAACAGCCGCTACCACGTAGATATTTGGGACTCATAACGCGCTCTGTGTCTATTTCTGTTTCTGTGGGACTAACAACCAAACGCCATTTAGCGAAAGAAAGTCGCACATTAGTGAGGAGCGATCGCGTTACACCTTGTTTCGGCACAGCATTGAAGCTGAGCTCGTTAGCTAGCATTAGTTAGTGTCGTCGGCTCGCACGATGTCGTACAGGAAAACTTTAAAACTTATTTGCGGGATCGCCGGAGGCTCCGCTGTGCTTGTGTTCGCCGCTGCCGCTGCCGACTCCCGCGGATACTTCCGGGAGCAGCGCGGAGAAGCGGTCAGTCGGTGGTCGAGATTCACCGCTGTTCGAGCTGCGCAGCCGGCGTGGACACCTGCCAGCCACACACCGGCCCCGACCGGACACTCCTGGGACTTCAACTGGGATAAGTATGTACCTCTACACTGTACTCTACTAGGCAACTTTATTATTTAAACGTAGCTAAGATCGGTCTATTCTCTGCATCACCTACTTTCACTTTCGTATGGTTTAACACCACGTCAAATCTCTGCTAAACATATAACTAACAATATAAATATATAGTAGATGTCAGTTTATGGTGCACCGGTGACACTTAGGGTTATTTTGGGCACAGTAAGTGTCATGATCGTTATTCTTGGAGCTACACTGGTAACAAAACAGTCAACTATAAAAGTGAGTTGTTACCATAGGTGTCTTCAAGTGTATCACACTCATCATCAATCTAAAACAAAGCTGTGTTAACACAGATTTCCATCCATCAAGTTAACCATGTGAGACAAAGCCACCTCTAATCTCAAGATCACCTCGTCTTAACTCTGTCTAGGAGAGACCCATCTGCACTGTCCAATGGGAAGAAGAAAGAGAGTGCAACAGAAGACCCCAGCTCTGAGCGAGACAACGGCAAACCAAAGGCTACACGCAACATTCTCCTTATCAGACACTCCCAGTACAACCTGAGCGGAAACAGTGACAAGGAGAGGGTCCTGACTCCATTAGGTCCTGATTTCCTCTTATGAATCTGAAACGTTGACCAGGCAGCAGTCCAGAGCCAAAATATGTATTAACAGTGACGACTGCTTCTCCACTTTCAGGTCGTGACCAGGCTGAGTTGACTGGCCAGAGACTGGCAGCGCTGGGATTTAAGTATGATGTTCTGATCCACTCCAGCATGGCCAGGGCCACAGAGACTGCAAATATCATCAGCAAACACCTCCCAGGTAGTGAATAGATGCCGCATCGCTCATTACTGCTACACTCAACCACCCAGCAACTCACTACATGTAATAAGGGTTTGAAAAGTGTGGAGATTATCATCTTTTTACGGTTATAAACTATACTGTGGTCATTATTTATATTCACTTGATCTGTGTTTTATCTTGTTGCTATTTCCAGATTAGCAGCCTTAGATTCTGTGAATCAGAATCTAAAAGTCACAGAAAGGTGTATTAAAATTTTTCCCTGTGCTAAATGTCATATGGGTCCAGGAGTAGAGCTGGTGAGCTGCGATTTGCTGAGAGAGGGCGCACCCATCGAGCCGGTTCCACCCGTCACTCACTGGAAGCCAGATGCTGTGGTGAGAGAAGCTACAGCAGCTCTACTCTACAGTGGGCTGTCAGCCCAAATTTCTGTATTTTCATATAGTCCCTTCACAAAGTATTCAGACCCCTGCACAACCCTGCAGACTTTATTTTATTGTAGATTTTATTTTAACCCTCCTGTTGTCTTCGGGTCATTTTTGACCCGAAACTGTGTTTAACAGCAGAGAAAACACCTTAAATGT